>PVJO010001882.1:0-158239 GCA_004026905.1 Hystrix cristata
CACCCCATCTTTCAGTTTTAATTCTGAGACACTGTCTCACTAAATTGCCCATTCTGGGCTCAAACTCGCAACCCTCCTGCCTAAGCCTCCCAGAGTGCTGGGATTCCAGGCATGCTTCAGCAGGCCTGGATGGTGCCAGGTTATTGTGAGGTCCTCACGAAGTGGTGCATGAGACAGGGCTTTGGGAAACGTGAAGTGTTCCCAAACCAAGCATGTTTGTGTGTGAGACTCCAGTTTTTTTGGGTTTTTTTTGTTTTCTGGTTTTTGGGGTTTTTTTTGAGGTGGGGTCTCACTATGTTGCTCAGGCTGATCTCAAACTCCTGGGCTAAAGTGATCCTCCTGTGTCAGCCTCCTAAGTAAGCAGCTGGGACTACAGCTGTGCACCACCACATCCAGACAAGTGTGTGTGTGTGTGTGTGTGTGTGTGTGTGTGTGTGTGTGCTTTTAAATGGAATGTATGAGGAGATTTGGGGGCTTTTTAACCTAACTTTCTTACAAATGGAAGAATGTTGTCACCCTTTCCTTCCCCTCTCCAGCCTCACTCCACCACCCTCTGATTACGAAAAGGCAAGAGGAAGCTGAAAGAACAGTGTAGTAACTCACATTCACCTGTATGCAAGACAGACTGGGGTACAGCTCCAAGTCTGGCATCTCCCCTGTGCCCTCTGGGACCCCAGAAACCTGGGTCTTTCGTGGCACTGTGGCAGGCAGAGGTGGTGTGGGATAAAGAGGGGCCATCCCTTGGCCCTTCAAGTCCATGAAGCAAATCAAGACTTCCTGCCATCGAGCCGAGACAGCGCCATCCACTTCATAGGACAAAGCATTTCAGTTAGGGAAGGGACAGCTCCCCCTGGCTTGCCAGAGGGGTTCAGAGAGAGCCTCGTCCCCATGCTAGAGGTCAGACCTCGGGGGAGGGGGTCCCACGGACTGTTACTGACCAACCGTTCCAGACCTCGGAGAAGTCTGTTAACCTGGGAATTCGGCTACTATCTGAGGGGGGCATTGCCTAATGAGACTGCTCCTGGGCGTCCCCAAAGGAGGCTGGAACCAGCTGCCACTACCAGGATGGCCTGCTGCTGCCAGGCTACACAGCCAGCTGGGGTGACCTATTCTAGCTCAAAGAGAACTATGTTCCAACTTGTAGGTTGGGAGTTGGAAGGGTGTCCTAAGTCAAAAAAATGGCTGACAACTAGGACTTTTCAAAGATGAGATACGCAGGCTAGTTCTTTGCAAACTGTCCATTCTTAAAGCAGCCGCCTCAAGCCCCCTTGGGGTCACATTCTAAGGCGAAGCTGTTAGCTAGATGGAAACTTGTAGACTGCAGAAAGTAGCTTTTTAAAAATCTAGTAAATAGAATTCCATTAGTATTTTATAACAGGTTTATATATTTGGGTTCTATATTTCCAAATTATGCCTTCGCTTAAATACATATTGCAAATTACACAAAGATGAGTCTTTCTTTTCTTTTCCTTCTTCCTTGCTTTCCTCCCTTCCTCCTTCTTCCCTCCCTTCCTACTTTCTCCCCCTCTGCCTCCCTCCCTCTTCCTTCTCCTTTCTTCTTCTCATTAGCTAAAATACCCCATTTTGCTTTCGAAGTCTCTGTGGTCTCATGTTAAATCCATACACTACATAACTAAGCCCTAATGTACTTCGTGCAAAAGGTGCTGTAATTTCAGTTATGTATTTCAGATTAATATGGATCTCTTCTCAGAGTTCATTTGACCACTTATTGTGGGTCACCAGACCATTTTAACCTTTTTAAATGGATTAGAAGTTCTATTTAAAGTCATAGATCCAAGCTCACATTATCAGGAAAATGTAACTAGCAATGTTGTTTTTCAAAACGCATATATTTTGAAGCCTTAACTATATATTAATGATGCCTGCATATATCTGCACAGGAAAAATAAAGACCGGGATTAAAAACTACTAATGACTCCTGCTCTGGCTCTTGTCCCAAGGGAAGCTTCAGCCTCAGAGTGTTTCAAGGACAACAGTTTCCCCAGAGGGACAGGCGCTGATGAGCAAGGGAGGGTTCATACTCGATGGGAGGGGAAGTGGGTGAGACAGTGCACTGTTGTACACCCAGGGAAATGTACAAGTGTTTACTGTAAAATTGCCTTTAATATCCAAAAGAAGAACCTAAAGAGCGGCATCTAGGGACAAAGGAAAAATAGAAAACATGCTGAGTATTCTGCCAAAGAGAGTTAATTTCCCGGAGGGAACTGACCACGTTAATGCTGGAGGGGTGAATGAGCAGAAAAGGATACTGAGGTTATTCAGGGCGGGTGAGTACAGGAAGCAGCCATCTGCCCCAAAACTGGGGCTCAAGGGACGAAGAGCAGCCCCAAGAGCTGGAACTCGGGCCTTGGAGGCCAAGGTGCTGCTGGCCGTTACTCGTAATTCGGGAACTCAGGTTTGTGAAGGTAAGAATTTGGACGCTATTTGAAGAAGGGCAGTGTGTGGTGACAATGGACCTGGGAGTCCCAAAAGGAGGCCAGAACCGTCACTGTGGCTGCCAGGCTTCAAAACCAGAACGTCAGACACACAGGAAGAAGGAAGTCCCTCTCCCTTCCCTCTGCCTTCCAGCCTCCCCTAGTCGGTCCCGCCAGGACTTTGACTGTCAGAATATCCCCCATCTTCTGTGTACCTGGAACAGGTGGTAAAGACCAGTTGTCGTTAATAAATGATACTCTCTCCAGTGACTGATCCCTAACAGTGCACCACTGAAACTTCTTTCCTTTGTCCTGAAGTTTTTCCATTCGAGAAAGCAGAAATCCCTGGGAAAAGACAAGATGGGGAAACGGGAAAGGAGCATTTATTAGGAACTCCTGTATGCTAGGCACTGCTGTTGATGCAGACGTGTACATTCCTCAGCCAAACATTTCAGCTACTGAAAGAACCTTCTAACTTTCCTTAGGCACGTGCTGTTCTAACATTATTATTAACATCATGTATTATTTCCAACTGATTCATGCAACAAGATCTTGCTGACAGGACATTCTGGAAAAGGTAACACTATCGGGGTGGAAAGCAGCTCAGTGATGAGAGGGGCTGGGAGAGGGTGCGTGGTTGATTACAAAGGGGAAATGGGAACTTTTAGTGGGGTGGGACTGGTTTTACGGAACTAAGGTGGTGGATACATGACTCTCTCAGTTTGTCCAAACTTGTAGAACTATACATCATAAAGAGTAAACTTTAATGAAAGCAAACTTTAATGATGGCAAATTAAAGACACTAACCATGATACAGCACAATCCTAGGAAGGAAAGAAGATTCTGACAAAAGAATCCAAGAAATAATGATATAACCCAGTGGTGGCCCACCTACGGCACACATGCCTCAACTGGCTATTCGTTATCACTGAAAGCTCTAAAAGGTTCACCATCGCTGATATAACCATACTGAAGGATCTAAGGTAAAATGATGACCTAAGTAAATTTTATAAATGGTACTTTGGAAAGTAAGGCTTAAGGCAAATGTGCACTGTATTCTAGCTATAAATTTGTTTTGCATGGGAGTGTGAGCTATGACCTCTGAAATTACACACACACTCTGAATGAAGGGGTAAAGTGGGACCCAAGCGTGTGACAATCAGAGAAAGAAGTGACAAACGAGGTGATAGGGCCAGGATGAACGTTATGGTCTTGGATTGGAAGCAGATGAACTTGTGTTTGTTTACATATACGGTCTGTTCTAGAGGAAGCTGTCTCGCCTTTTCCTCCATGCAGAGGCGGCTTTGACAGCCGTGGTTGGCCCCAACATGGTGCCCCGTCACCAGCTTGGCGGGATCACAGGTGAGCGCCTCACCCAAGAATACTGACCTGCGCGCAGCCTTGCTCTGAAAATGACCAGCTGGACCAATCAGATCTTCACCCTTAAGGATTTGAAACAAAAACAATAATTGTGAGGCACTCGGGAGTGGGAATTGAAGCAGAAGACACTCTGGGTAGAAACTGTGGGCTGGGTAGGAGCCTGAAGACGCTGACAATTTGGAGTTGTGAAGAGACGGGGAAGTTGGGAAGACACAGGAGAGGTACAAACGGGAGCCGAGGGCCCAAGGCGCTCTGGGATCACCCAGCAGAGTCCTTGGCCCCTCTGTGGTATGGGTGTGGTTTGTCCCCACCAAAACACGTATTAAAATCTGGTTTCATATGCATGGTGACTAGACAACCCAAAAATGGTTTTATCAGCCAGTTGACTTCTGAAGCACTAACAAATATTGTTCTGTATTTTTGTGATGTTTGTGACATTTTTAATGTGTGATATATTGTGATTTTTCTCACTCTAAATAATTATATTCTTTAGTTCATGGTCTTAAACTTTTATATTTTTTTAAAAAACTCTCTCCTAGTGTACAAAATTTAGGACCCCAAATCCCAGAGTCTTTTTAAATTAGTGATGTGTTTTTCAGTGGTTTCCAACTGAATTTCTTGTAATCAAATTAGAAAATAAACTTCCCTTGATGCATTTAAATGCTTAGGTTAGGTGACTAGAAATTAAAACAAAGTGGTGAGTAGACATCTCCACTGAAGCAGTCATTTTAGCGTAATGGTATCAAACCCTAGTTCAAGTGGGAAGTCACACTGCAGAGTATAAGATGATCTGAACATGACTATCCACCATGTCTACTGACCTTGAATCTAATAACTCAAGGTTTAATTAACAAAGAGTGAAGCTCTGCCCTAGCACACCAACAATCATGCTAAACCAAAACAAGTCAGCTGGAGAATTTCCTGAATCTCTGGTAGACAATAGGAACCCGCGTATCTGAGCAGTAAGCAGCCAGGGTGGACTGCAGACACTCGGACCCCTGAGTATGGCCACACAGAGCTGGGACATTGTTGAAAGTGCCACTTAGATTCCAGTGTGCCACAGCACTTCTTCCCCATTACCTCATCCCTGCAATATGATGATCATTGTACCAGAGGGGCTTTGGAGATGTTATAGGCCCTCACACCCTACACCTGGATCAGATGAGCAGATGAACACCTGCAATAAGGATGCTCAGGGAGAGATGAGGCCAAGGTGGGACTCATGTCATTATCCATACTCACCACCACAGGTTCAGTTCTCCTGAGAGAGGAAGAAGAAACCGGCCTTCCGAAAACTTTGTCCACGCTGTATTCCTGTGGGTAACCTGTGTGAGTTACACTAGTACTTCGCTCTGAAATTTGGGAAAAGCAATCTTTCACCAGTTTGCAGGAAAATAGTAACAGCTTCCTCTTTTTTTTTTTAACTTTCTCTCCATAACAGTAGTTGTAACTTCTGCCCCTTGGTGCCACAAGCTGACAGATGAAATGTATTAATGAACAGCAAATCCTACTCGTGGAGGTAATGGTAGCCGCTGTAATGAATGAGCTCCCGGCACTGGTGGCTTGACCCGACACATTCTGACTCTGTCGCAGTGCAGTGTGTTGGCTCCCAGCTGGCAGGGCCCACTTCTGGCACTGTCCTCCCCAGTATCTCTGAGCTCTGTAGGCAGCTTGCAGACAGGCCTGAGGAGATGGAGAAGGCACTACGGCTCCACAGCCTCCTTGGCCAAAAAGAGACAGACAACACACCTCCCTTCTGTTAGTGAACACCTGTCACTTCAAGAGGTGCGGGAGGCAGAGAGTGGAAATTGTGACCTTTAATTAAGCAGCTGTTTCCCAGGACAACCGCAATATACCCTGGGAAACAAACACAATCTCTGAATAGACATCTAGTTGTCCATGCCAACTAAAATTAACCAGGGAAAAACCCTCAGAATTCATAGCTAGCGGCTTCCTTTCACATTTGTGCTCAAATGTGATGCAATTTCATACGTGTGATTTAGAATCGATCGTATTTTCTGCTGACTAAACATGCGAGGGAACAGAATCACACCACATGGAAGTGCTGAGTAAGGGAAAGACCACTAATATGACCCTGGGAAATCTGCTGGGTTGCATGTAGTCTCCAACTCTATTGGGTCCAGCATAAACTGTATTCTCTTCCACGGAGACGCTTTACTTCTTGGCCGGAAACCAGGGGGAGGAGTTTTTAGCGGCCAAGTTCGGGGGAGAGCACTCGCGAATTCTGTTCATTGCCCCGTAGGGTCCTTCTAAAGAGGGATCTTGGGCATTCTCCCTGCAGCGTGCTTTGTTCCGAGTATTTGTTATGATAGTTTTCCAGCAGATGGCAGTAGAGAGTCTTGTGCGAACACTGCCCCTACAGTACAGGCATTTTCGACAGGGGGAGGTACAAAGTCCTACGATAAATCGGCTGAGGATTATTCCCTTTCCCATGATGACAGAGAGGTGCGTCCATAATCAGAAGTCACTGTTGTAGCAAATGTGCGGCAGTAATTTACTGGATCCATTTGAGTTCATTAGTGCATTTAACGTTGCCAGTGTTAGTTGCCAGGGGAGAATTTAGAGTCTCAAAATTCAAACAAACCCCTTCAGGTTTAAAATGTCACGAGAAAAGGTGGCAAACGTGTAATCATGTCTACAGAATAAGAGATAGAGAGAGCGAGACACATCAACATTAAAACTGCCAAAGAATTTTATTTTCACAAGAGAGAAGCGTGCGTCTATTTTCTATCAAATTTATGTATTTTAACAATTTTAAGTTCCCGACTGTGACTAAAAATTCAAACTTTCTCTTTTACAGTGACTAATTTACATTTCATTGTTGTAAAGAATGGCTTGATGTGGGGGTTGGGGATTTAGTCCAGTGGTAGAGCTCTTGCCTAGCAAGCACAAAATGCCCTGAGTTCGATCTCCAGCACCCCCCACCAAAAGTGGCTCGGTGTTTAGTAATGTCGTTCTTATTGAGAAATAAGTAATAGGTTTGACCGTTCGTTGTGACTGTCAATTTGAGTAGATTAAAAAATGCCTGACAGACTTCTAAAGCAGACTTCCGGCTGTGTCTGTGGGGTATTTCCAGCGATGATTGGCATGTAGGCTACACCCTGATTGTGGGCAGCGCCATCTAGTTGGAGCCACCGGGATGCAATGAAGGGAAGCAGGAGGAAGCCCGCCTGCATTGAAAAGCTCCATTCTGTGTGAGCAAGTGCATCTTTTGCTAATGCTATTGCTTGTGGATATCAGACTCCAGATTCATCCGAGTTTTGACACGGATGCACACCTGCGACCTCCAGGGAGCTTGTGGGCCTACAGTCTCAGGCTGGTGCTGCATCCTTGGTCTCTCTAGTTTCCAGCTTCTCGGACTAAACAGCTACTGAGTCCTCTGGCTCTCCAGTGTGCAGCCAGCCTTTGTGGACTCTCCTGCCTCTGATCCTGTTAGCCAACCTAATAAATCCCTTTGCATACGTATGTATGTATATTTCCTATTGATTCTGTTCCCCTAGGGAACCCTAACCAATACAGTACATTAACCTCAAAAGGTACTCTTTGCCC
The DNA here is from genome assembly GCA_004026905.1 of Hystrix cristata. Lineage (NCBI taxonomy): Eukaryota > Metazoa > Chordata > Mammalia > Rodentia > Hystricidae > Hystrix > Hystrix cristata. The sequence continues at coordinate 7,386 of PVJO010001882.1, forward strand.
TGGAGCGGGGCCATTTGCTGTCAACGTGGTGAGCTGCTAACACCCCTGCAGCAGTGGACATGTGGGCAGAGTCCCCACATTGTTCCAAGTACAGTCGACTCTCCTCATTCATTCCTCAATTCTGCCTCTATGATTCAACCAACCTCAGAGACAGAGTATTTAGGGAAGAAATGCATCTGCACTGAACTATTTTTTCTTGTCATTATTCCCAGTAACAATTATTTACACAGCACTTACAGTGTTTTAGTTATTGAAAGTAACTTGAGAAGATTTGAAGTCTGGGAGGATGTGCAGATACTATGCCATTATTTACAATGGATTAAAGCTGGTCTGGAATGTAAAATGGAGATCATTTTCCCAAGAACATTAAAAGCACACTCATAATAGAAGGAACTAGAACCTGTAAGAGGTTGCCTCTAAGTAATCACTGCCTTGGGTTTTGCAGCTGTCTCTGGGCCAAGGACACTGAGTGTCCGCTGTCCTCTGCACTCATCTCCAGAACCCGCTGGGGGTGCTTGAAATGCGCAGAGAGATATACTTGTTCCAAGTACAAATGAATCCAGAGATTCATTTGGCTTTTTAAAATATTCTTCTGAGGAAAGGATTCTATTCACCCCTGCATTTCAAGTTAGACACCCATTGTGAAACAGAGTTCCATCCTTGTAATTTATTTTTGTTCTCTACAAACCATTCAGTAACTCAGATCAAATGTGTATAAGGTTGGCATCATTTTCAGCTAAAGATCTCTCTGTTTAGAAAATCTGCCGATAAGGTAAGGCTCACTCACTTTGAGTGAAACGCAAATCCACAGGCTCAGGGGAAGGAGAAGAATGGGGGAGGAGCTGCAGATGGAACCCACGACTTTTCTGCCCCATTACAGCAAGAAAGCCCTCACCAGAGGTCCAGATGTGGGCCCCTTGACCTTGGACTTCCAGCCTCTAGTCTAGAACTGTGAGAAATAAACCTCTGTGTGTGTGTGTATGTGTGTGTGTGTGTGTGTGTGTGTGTCTGTAATTGAACCTAGGACTTCTGCACCGAGCTACAGCCCCAGCCCTTTTTTCCCCTTATTTTGAGGCCTCTTACTAATTCACTTGGGCTAAATTCTAACTTGTGATCCTCCTGCCTCAGCTTCTCAGAAGGCTGGATTAGAGGTGTGGGCCACCACACCCAGCTTTTGTTTGTTTGTTTGTCGTTTGTTTTGAGAGAGAGTCTTACTATGTTGCCCAGGCTGATTTTAAATTCCTGGGCTCAAGTGATCATCCCACTTCAGCCTCCCAAGTAGCAGGACCACAGGCATGTGCCACCATGCCCAGGAAAAGCTCTATTCTTTGTAAATTACCCAGTTTCAGATATTCTGTTATCGTAATGCAATACATACTATTTCAATAAGACAATGACTGTGACATGAGGATCCCCAAATGGTCTTTGGATATTTTTTGAAACTTCATATATACTTTAAAGTATTAAAATTAAATTTCGATTTATATGTTAATAGAAATCTTCTATTTTCAGTGAGATTGCCTACGATCAGACATTGATGAATGACACACATAAGTTGTCTGGGTGATGGTTTCCCAGGGTTTCTGGTAGGGTCACCGCAGTGTGTGGATTGTCTTTACCAGGTCTTCATGGTTGAGGCAGCAGTGGTAAACTCCGGGTCCACATGACCGGCTCTGCTTTGGCAGAATGATTCAATTCTTCCATCCATTTCTGGTGGTTATGGGAAACCTAAAGTGTCAACAGAAATCTGTATTCACAGATTTGGTGGCAATACTCTCATGGTATGAGCCCAGCCCTCATCTTTACTAAGTGCAGTTGAGGAGCGAAATCTTGTGTGTGCATGATTGTAGTACACAAAAGTTAGGCGAATCATCAAGAGATGGGCACTTCTGCCTGTTGTGGGAATTGTTTTCCAGGATAAGGATTGCTCTGGGCTGTACAGATGTGTACAGATCTGCCCAGGTAAACTGGGAGGTATTCGGTCATCTCCACATAAACCTCAGCTTTCAAGAATGACAGCAAGGCTGTTTTCAGTAATTAAGACAAGGTGCCAAAGTAAGCATGCTGCTGACATTTTAGGATTTATTATCCAGTGACTGATGATAAATGAATTCCTTGCTGTTTGTCCCTCTCTGTGGCTGGGACAGCTTTTTATGATGGCTGCAATGGTCATATCACCTCCTCTTCCCTTGGTCTTTATGGCCAGGTGTTGAGCACACCCTGGTCTCACCCACACTGTGACCTCTCTGCCTCCCAGTCACCCTTGCAGTTAGGCTGGTCAAATGACCAACTCTGACCAGTGGAGGTGAGCGGAAGTGGTGAGCGGAAGTGTCTGAGCATATTTGTTCTGTGCTCCTTGTTTCTGGTGACCTTGCAGCCCTGGCCTTGAAGAGCTTGAACCTCTGAGCTTTCGCTGCAGACTGATTTGAGTGAGAAATCAATCTTCTGTATGTAAAGTCAATGACATTTGGTGTGTGTTTGTAACTTTTTATAATACTGCCTTGGATTTCTTTCAGGTAAATATAACAAGTCTTTTTTTTTTTTTTAATGGGTCACCAAGAAACTCTTGGAGGTGATAGACATGTTTGAGACAGCCAAGGGGAGTTAAGGTGGGGGAGAGACATGGGGAGAAGGAATGTGGGGCTGTAATTATACCTGTTTTCAGATGGGAAACTGAGGCTTGGAAGCCGAAGTCCTTGTCCGGAGCACATAGCTCTGAAGTTCATTGGGGATCCCAGAAGTCATGTATTCAAACTCTAAGTCAAACTGTGCAAAATGGAGTTGGGCTGACTTCATATATCCAAGCAGAATGTGTCCAACTGCTTTCCTTGCAAATTTACTATGATTCTGTGTAAAATATTTTTTAAATCGTGGGTCGCAATCCATCTCTGAGTCATGAAATCAATCAAATGAGAAGCTTTAAGGAACACAATAGAAAATAACAGGCTGCATTGGCACCATTCTTCAAAGTATTGTTCCAAGGAAATTTTATTTGGTAAACACACATCCACGTGTTTGACCGAGGTGTAAACTGCATTTCTTGCTACAGGTTGTAGTCAACAGAGTCTAAAGGCATGTCACAAAGAGTTAGGTGGGTTTTTTGTTTTGTTTTGTTTTTTTGTGGTTTTTTTTTTGGTGCTGGGTATTGAACTCAGGCCCTTGTGCTTGCAAGGTAAGCACTTTATCCACTGAGCTAAATCCCCAGCAGGTGGGTTTTTGATGTTCATTGAAATTTTAAAATTATATTTGTGTGTAACCTATGATTCCTGATGGGCTGATCCTTAATCACCCTACTGTTCCTTGATCCCAGAAGCAGTAGGCAAACAAGGCTGCTTTGTTTACCTTACTAGAAGGGTACCAGTGCCCATGTGCCCCCTGGCAACCAGATCTGCCCCAGAGCACCAGGACACAAGGCCCCAGCATCACTCTAGCACACTGACCTTATTCCCAAGGAACTGGCAATATCAGAAACAGGAAGTGTCCTTTCAAAGTAGCCCATCCCAGCTGGGTGTAGTGGCACATACCTATAATCCCAGCACTCCGGAGGCTGATGGAAGAGGATCATCATGAGTTCAAAAGCAGACTGAGCTACACTTGCTCTTAGCCAAAAGGCAGAGAAGCGATGGTCTGAGCTACAATAGTGAGTTCAGGGCCAGCCTGAACTATATAGAGAGACTCTGACTAAAAAAACAAAACAGAACCAAAAAATCAGGAAAAAGTAACCCATTCCAAAGACCTCCCATATGCAGATCCTTGGAGTGCTGAAAAATGACTTCATCTCTCCAAGAGTCAAAAAGACCTCCCTTCTTCCCTTCACACTGGGGAACCCACTTGACAATTTGGTCTCATTTCTGCATAGTCTCAGCCTGCTTTGGACTAGATGTTCCATTTTAGCTGGAAAAGAAAGTGTCATTCTGATACCCTTTAAAAGGAAAGTAATCGCTTCTTGGCCTTTTGACTAAGATCAAGCGTAAAAGGAAAGCAAAACAGAGTGAATAAGAAAGGAAATAAATTCACAGTGAAGAAGCAATTGGGCATGTATGTGATAGCAACAGCACTAGTCCTCAGAACTTAGTGTGTGTGGGAGTCACCTTGGGATCTTACTCAGCTCAGACAGTGACTCAACAGGTCTGAGATGGGACCTGATGTTCTGTTGCTTATGAGAAAGCAGCTGCTGATTTCACTGGGATCCCTTCTATGTGATGAGTTGCTTCTTTCCTACTCCTTTCAAGACTCTCTATCTCTGGCTTTTGATAGTTTGATTAGCATGTGTCTGGGCGTGGATCTCCTTGAGTTCATTCTAGTTGGAGTTTATTGACATTCTTGGATTTGTACATACGTTTTTCATCAAATTTGGGGAGTTTTTAGCGACTACTTCTAATATAGATAGTATAATTGGGGCTATGAACCACTCCCCTGCTTTCACCTAAACCTGACCAATGGCCCAGGGCCAATCCCTCTGCAGGACGGGGAGGCAGTGATGAGAAAAACAGACCCCTGGTGAATATTCCAAAATCCCAAACCAGGAATTATGCCCAGATTTTCTGGCAGGACCTATAGTAATCTTTCTTCATTTGGAGTATTGAAAAGGCTGTACATCCATACTGCATCTCAAACAACCAAGTCTAACAGAATGAATTATGGGAAAGGACATGTGCGGCAGACACAGCTGACATGACTTAGCACCCTGCTGATCACATCGTCGATCATATTGTCAATCACGGTCTAGAAGGCCCAACGAGAGGTATCCTAGACCTGGCACAACATTTTAAATTCTTAAATCCAACATATTCAGTGCTCATGCCACTTTCCTTTCCACTGGCTCAAGACCGCTCACTCTGAGCCTACTGTTGCCTGATTAAAACAAAGCCACTCTCTCCTTATTGTCCCTTGCCATACTGATTCTTTGTTCATTGCACACAAAAACCTGGCAACCCATCCAGGACCCCAAGAACCATGGTAACATTTCTTTACATAGTTTTTTCTTCACACTCTCCCCAGTCCTCTCCTTCTAGAACTCCTATTACATGTACTTGTTCTGCTTAACAGTGTCCTGCTGATCTTTCAGGCTCTGTTGATTTTTCTACATTGTATTTTCTATATGGTCCTTGTATTATACACAGCTAAGGAAGGTAGAAATATTATAGGCAGTTAGACAGGGCTGGGGCCTCAATGGAGTCAATACACAAGAGGAGAATATGCTACAACTAGTGGCTGGAGGCGCATCCACTGAAGGACAAGACTCAAGATAAACAATGAACTGAAGATAACACTCATCTGATCTGATAAAGTCTAGGTCACCCAGCTGGGTGACCAAGACCTCCAGATCCACCCCATCCTGGAATGTCTTTATTCTTTCCACATTCATTTTCTATGTGACCTTCTTCTCCATTGGATCAATGTTACCTAAGTGACTACACTTGTAATATTATTGGTTAATCATCATTTTGACACACATTGTACCCGCCTCACGATTTTGCTCTAAAACTTCCCCTGAAAAGTGAGCTCGTTGGCAACCCACTCGGGTCCCCTCCTGTCTCTCAGGAGCTCTCTTTCTGTCTCTCAATAAATTTCCTACTCTTAACCTCCTTTGTTCCTTAGAATTCATTCTTCGACTTTGGGGAACACGAACTCAGCGTAACTGACATCTAGCAGGTTGGGAGTTATATAACTGTCTATAATATTCCCCCCCTCTGAAGAAGTATCCCTAACTGCGGTTAGGGGAGAATGAGCAACGTTTCCATCCAACTGCTTTGAGCTGAGAAGGGTCAGTGTCAGGGAGACCACAGTCAGTGACCTCTGGAGAGTTCATCTGATGGGGCTTGTGTAAAAGTCATGTTGTAGTTTAGCAGTTATGAACTCCCTTCACAAGTCGATCTAATGGGTCCCAGTGAAAGGAGGCCGGCATATTTGTAGTTGGTTCCATCTGCATGATCACTTGAAGTCTGGCATCCTCTAGGTGAGAATAAACAAATTTCCTAAGAAATTAAAGCACGTATGACCAAAACATGGCACTAGAATGGAAAGGCAGATTGGAGAAAAGAACCACAACCAGCTATAGTATTGTTTTATGTATCTTTTTGTTATACTTTTCTGCTGGGTGTTTAAGACCAAGTTAAAGTGAGATCCATGTTAATCAAAATTGACCTCCTGCTATCAAGGTCAGTTTAGGCTCTGCAGGCATCACTTTTGGAACCACATGTAGAGCCTCTCAGCTCCTCTGTCAGTGTCAGCCACCAGGATGGGTCACGGTCTAGCTTGACCATGTGGCTTCCTGTGGAAGCAGGGGAGACTTTTCCCTCTCAAGTGACCCTCCTTTTTGGCTGTATCAATTGACTCCTTCTCTAGTGTCTAACAATCTCCCTATTTAGGAGGTTGGGTGACTCATCAAAGCTGTAGGATCTTGTAGAAAAGGTTCCTTATGTCCTGAGTCCTTGTTGACCTCAGAGGGCCAGGGCCAAAATATTGGCTATGCTCTTAGCCCAGTTGTATTTCTAGTTTTGGTCTCTAAACCTCAATGGTTGAACACACAGGAGAGAAGATTGGTTACATCAGTATTATATTTTACAACCTTATCTGAATCTCAAGCACCTTGAGATATATAGTATAACCAATGAACCTATATTTCTTTACCAAGCATTGTTGCCTTAGAAGTTGAATCTTTATAAAATGTTATCAAATAACAATCATAAAATTTTATAGAGGAGGTTTGAGAATAGGAGCACATATCATTTTAGTATGACAATCATGATGACATTATTATCTTTGAAACACATGTAAATACCTATCCCAATGTAGAATAGTTTTTAGTCAGCCATCTTTATGTAGTTACCAGGTATTGGATGACACAATTTGTAATCCTTCAATAGGGTGCCAAAGAAGCATGTACCTGCCTATAGATATACCTCGTAAGTTATTAATGTCTAAACTTTCATTTTTAGTGTGCCATTGTCTAGACTGCTTAGTGTCTGAGCATTTCCAAATGTAATGACATACACATATACATTACATAAATTATTGTTTGGCTGGTGGTCTCATGTTGACTTGACATGTATCTCTTGACAAGTAGCTGGAATATAAGAGAAGGGCTGACATCCGAGTCTAAAAATAAAAAAAAAGCTTACAACCATAAGCAATCTTAGTTTCACATTTTTGAAAACCTGTATCCTCAAAAGGTATGAATACATTTAGTACACCATGGAATCAGCAATCATGAGTGTCACAGCTACATGGAAATCTTTGTCTCTTAATTTAATTTTGTATTAAGAGCATCTTTTAATAAGAAAAACCTTATTGTTCTATCTGGAGAACTTAACCAATGCAAACACATATAACAGCATATTTAGAACTTAACCTTTTGATGACAACCAATGTAAATATATTGTAAAAACATATTTAGAATTTAACCATTTGATGACAATCAGTGCAAACATATTTAACAATATTTATTGGGGTGTGTCTCCCATAGGGCTATAAAGGTTACTGAGGATCCCATTAGTGAACAAAGGCTGGAATAATTGTTTTCCAGGCAGCTGCTCCTTTATTCACCAAAGGGAGTCATGTCTAGTAGTTTTCTCAAGCCTAAGTGGTCCCCATTTTAATTTTCTTTACCAATGAAAGACTCCCAAAGTCATTGTCAACAATATGGTATTCACCTCCAAATGTAATAGCACCTTGTAAGGCTGCTTGTTTCTAATTAGAAGTCTAATTTAAGAGTAACATTACATCTTTCCAGTCTAATTCATAGGTTCGAGTAAGTCCCCTGAAAACCTCAATGTACTTATCAGGGTTGTCTGAAAACTTTCCCGGATCTTGTTTGATCTGTTTGAGTTCACTGAGAGAAAAGGACACATGGACACAAGTAGTGCCAAATTCTCCACCCACTTCCTGTAATGGGTATTGTCCCTGAGGAACTCGAATGAAACCAGATAGAGATGGATACAACCCAATAGAGGCTTCAATTAATGTTGGTTTGGGAATCTCGTCCTTAGGATCCAAAGGCAAGGGAGAGGTGCCTCAGGCTCAGTAACTGCAGGTGGGGCTTTAATTAAGGTTGCCTTGGAAACCTCATCCTTAGGACCCAAAGGGCAAGGAAGGGGATTTTCAGGCTCAGTAATAGATGCATCTGATTGTGCCTTAGGGGCCAAGGTGCCTGGGTTTCCTGTGGTTTACATTTACATTTTGAACACAAGTAAAGATGTCCATTAATGCAAACAAAATCTGAACATAAGGTAACTCTGACCATTTTCCCTCTCTCCTACAGTACAATTCTAGTCGTGAGATAGTATCATAATCAATACTTCCCTCTGCATTCCATTTCCTCTCTAGGGCGGAGGCAGGCCACGCATGGGTGCAGAAAAATATTAAACAGCTCTTTCTCAATACCTGAGGGTCGAACAACTTCCATTGCTTAAGAATGCATTCCAAAGGAGTAAGAGAGTTCAACATTGAGTTTCCCATCAAAACAACAAGGGGAAAATAGGCGTCCCTTTAATCCCTACTTGGTTTCTCTACCCTCAAGGCGTCCCCAAGGTGCCTAGCTCCAGAGCAGATGGGTGCTTCCTGGAGAGTAACCAGAACATAGGTCAGGCTGGATTAGCCACCCTTACGGACTCACACCTCTACCTTCTCCAGAAACTCATACTCTTAACTCCAACCTGTTTTTATTTATTTATTTATTTATTTATTTATTTATTTATTTATTTATTTATTTATTTATTTATTTTTGGTGCTAAGGATCGAACTCAGGGCCTTGTACTTGCTACGAAAGCACTCTAACCCCCAGCTCCTCCAACCTGTTTTTACAAAAGCATGAACTACCAGTGATTTCTACCACAACAGTCTAACAAACTTAAACCAATGATCAAGAGGCCTGAAGAACTGCTTTCTTAACTCCTTGTAAGAGAGTGAGAAAGAAAAAAACAAAAATCAAAGGGCAGATTGGAAGTGGTTGAAGCACATCCCACAATAGTCAAAACAAGTCAAACAGGTCAAGCAAGGAGCATCAGTAAATTCAGTAACTAGTAAGTCCAAATGCAGCATGTACAAAAACAGGAATATAAGAATTTGTCTAATTAAAAAAAAACTTGTCTAATAAAATTTTGCACCAAAGAAACACCATAATCTTTTCATGTTCTCAATTTTTTTTTTTTTTTGGTGGTGCCGGGGATCGAACTCAGGCCCTTGTGCTTACAAGGCAAGCACTCTAATCACTGAGCTAAATCCCCAGCGTTGTTCTCAATTTTTCACTTAACAAAAGGACAAGGCATTCAAATTAAAGGCATAACAGACGAGGCATGAGCAACGAAAACCAAGAATGAGAGGACCATGAACTATCAATTGAGTGACCTATTGGCTCAATCCTACAATTGTATTCCTGTCATGGGTTTTTCATTTCAATTATTATACCTTTCAATTACAGATTTTGTAAAAAAAAATTCCTATATTTTTACCCATATTCTCTTTTTGGTGAGATATTGTTCTCATACTTTTTTTTTTTTTTGAGACAGATTATCCTTATTGGTATGGTTCATGTCTAGATGTCCCCCCAAAGCCTCATGTGGTAAGACATAGCTGGATCTAGACTGTGTGATTACTAAATCAATCCACTGATTGGTTTAGCACTGCCCTAATCCTAGCAGCCTGGATAAGATACAAGATACAGGAAGAAGCTGGTTAGGCCCCTTACTTGCATTCCTTGCTTACCTGGCTGCCTTCTGCCTGTCTGCCATGCCACCCTGCTCCGGACCCAGCTGACTGTGGACTGAAACCTCTACAAACTGTGAGCCAAATAAACCTTTCTCCCCCTAACTTTGGGTGTCTGGTATTTTGTCTCAGCAATGAGAAAAAAGTAACTAAGACACTTATGTAGTTCAGGCTGGCCTTGAATTCACCATGTAGCCCAAGCTGGCCTTGAATTCCTTCTGCCTCAGTCTCCTGAGTGCTGGGATTACAGGCATGCATCTGCCCCTGTCCCCCTAGTGCTGGGATTATAGATGTGCACCACCATGTCTGGTTCCATCCGGCTTCTTTGAGGTTTTCTAGTCAGCCTCTTGATAGCTCCAGTAAGTGTCACTACTTCAGGCAACTGCAATGATAAACAATTCCTGCTGATTGTTTCAAAGAAATTCCTGCTGGGTAGGGCCATTTACACAAAGAATGGTTTTAGTTATTCCAATTAAAGATCCTGAGGGGTTGGGGATTTAGCTCAGTGGTTACAGTGCTTGCCTTGTAAGCAAAAGGTCCTGAGTTTGATCCCTGGCACCCTCCCCCCCCAAAAAAAAGGTCCTGAGAATGGAGCTTTTCAGCAAGCTGCCAGACAATTCAAATGATGATAAGTGTTGGGGGACAGGACTTTTTTTAAATGCTCCAAATCCCCTTTGTCCCTCTGAGGTAAATCAGAGCTGGGAAAAACCAGACTAACTGGGTGGAATGTGTCAAAGGTCATAAAAACCCAGGGCTAACAGGTTGAGTGAGATGCTTCCTAAAAATAGAGGACAGGCGCAGAAGACAGGACTCAAAATGACATCAGGCTGAGAGCACGACAGACCAATCAGAAAAGTGCTACCTTTAATTCTCCTTTGAATCTGATGCGGTTTGCAGGACCAATCAGAAGATGCTCTTTTCGATCCCTCATTTACATCTGGTGGGAGGCCAAGTGAGTCTTCTAATAGTTTAAATTTGGGTGACACCGAGAACCTGGAAAGAAGCCCCAAGGGACCCTCCATGCAGTAACACCTCCAGCTGTTAGGCAGGAAGTTAGTCACTAGCAGGCTGGAGACAAGCAGCTGGGGGCTACCTGAAGAGCAAAGATGTGATATTTTTTCCCCCTTTACTTTCTCAATCTTAGCTATAGATAAAATCCACACAAGCTTGTGGTTTCAAACTTTAGCTCACTAGATTGTGACACCCTCTAAGTATGCTGATAAGGCCTAGGGCCCTACAAAGTCTAGACGAGGGGTGAGAGATCAGAAAAACCTCAAGGCCTAAATGGCAGATATCCAGCTAAGGAGTAAATGCGGACCTACTTGCCTCTGAAGTAGGCAAACCCAGCTGGTTTTACCTGTACAAGAACAATGACCTTGGAAGAAGGAAAGGATATTACAGTACTTAAATGACACAGTTAATCATACAAATGTAACCTGAGATCTCATTCAGGGCAACTTGCCACTCTGAAGCTTGCCCACTTCATGCTTGAAAGTATATCCCACCCACCCTCCAAAATTCTATCATTTTGCAACAGACTCTACCTATACTCCGTAGGACTCCAGCTGTGCTTCTGCTTTTTCAGTCAAAAGCTGTTTGCAAGGCTACATATATTCTAACAAAACCATGTATACATCATGTTTCATGGCCTGAAGAGAAGCTCTTACACTGGATGGTTCTAGTCCTAAAGATAACACAGTCGAGAAACTAAAAATATTAATCGTTGTACACAGATTATCAAAGTCAGCCTATTTATTGCATATAGATTGCTTAAGTCAGTATGCTTATGAGAATTCCCTTTTTTTGTGGTTGTTTTGTTTTGTTTCTGTTTTTGTTTTGAGACAGGGTCTCACTTTGGATTTCAGGCTGGAATTGATGGTCTTGAACTCACTACGTAGCCCAGGCTGACCTCAAACACTTCTCCTGTCTCTTTCCTCTTCTTTTCCCCCTCAAAGGTGTCTTAAAATATAGATTGACCCTCTTTCAGAAGTGCTCATTCAGTAGTCTAGGATGAGGTCTGAGAATTTGCATTTCTAGAATGTTCTGGAGAATGCTGAGGCCACTGGTTGGGGACCCCAAGTTGAAACCTTCTGAAGTTCTGGGATACTGTACCACCAGCACACTTCTAGGATACTTTCTCCTACCACATTGTGATGCCAAGCAAATGCACAGCATGTTTGCCAGGAAACTCGAGTCTCCTTTCCCTAGATAATTTTCATTCCACAGTGAAGTTAGGGCCCTGTTCTTTGCTACTCTGGAAACATAATTAATCTTTTAAGAGTATCAGAATTACACAACTGTCAAGTGACAAATATTGTTGGAAGCCTAAACTTCCTTCCATGACTGTTACTGTGCTAAGTGAATGAAAGTCTAAATTAGACTGATGTCTCTTTTTAAATGTTTATAATTTAAATTTCTCTCTTGGTTTCTTTAAAGTTACTGATGTAGTTAAAAGCTCTCTTAGCTGGCTTATAAATAGTCTGACTATAAAATATATCATCTGAACAGGACATTTTTGACCATGAAAGGGGCTCTATTGGCAATTTTAATTTTGCTGGGAAAAAAAGAGGAAAACAGGGCTGTAACAGGCAAATCAGCATATTGGTCACACTAATTTTAGAAAAATATTTCTTGGATTTAATTTTGGCCTTAATTTTGTAGAGTCAAGGTTCAAGGTTCTGTCATTTCCCTCCATTTATCTGAAGAGTTGATAAAACGCAAGTGTTTTGTTAGTAAATTACTTTCCAAAAAAGAAATAAAAGTACAAGAGAGGGGCTGCGGATTTAGCTCAGTGGTTAGAATGCTTGCCTTGCAAACAGAAGGCCCTGAGTTCAATCCCCAGCACCCCCCCAAAAAAAAGTAGAAGAGAAAAATTAAAAGCTAGCCTTATATTTTTGTGTATTTTTATTCCAGACTATTGTCAGCACTAGATTTTTGATGACATGGTAAGGATCAGACCTAATTCAGAGAATTCTTAGTTTTCATTTCTAACAGATTAGTAGCTTTCCTTTTTACATTATAAACACTTGTTTTCATACCTGAGATGTGAACTCAGAGAAGTATTGTCGTTTATTGAATTAAAATAGTTTTACAATTAAGAATTTTTAAGGAGAAAGTTTTTTTTCTGATAAAATGTAAAGACTCAAACATAAAGCAACTGTATGTTCAGTTCAGTCCAGTATTTACCCTTGCTCATGCAGAAATGTTACGTCTTAAAGCCATAATAAAGTAAAAAATTTCTTCCAAAACCTCGGACTACTCTGTTTTGCTATGGATAAATAGAATTTGGGTGAGAATAGTAAGGAACTGGTATCTGTTGGGAGTCTATAGTTGCACATTTATGCATCTATGCCAGAAATGGACCGAGGGAATATAAACAATTGTATTGTAAACATCAGAAGTCTCTAGATATTCCAAGTATTGCAATTTTAATTTTTTGCCTGCTTCTGGTTGGAATGTTCAGTTGCTAAATGTCTCCCAGGAAGTGATCACAAGTGCATCCCGGGACCCAGTGCCCTCCGCGCGTCACCGGCCACGGCTCTTCTAAGGGACCTGCTTTCTTGGGGTCGTGTCCGGGCCTCAGAAGCCTCAGTTAGGTCCAGAAGTTTAAGGGCTCCGTGCAGGCGGCGCAGGCACAGAGCACAGAGCTGGGGGGAACAGAACCAGCTCGGTCAGCCCGCTCCGCAGCCTAGGGAAGCGGAGGCAGCCCGGGAACCCAGCGCCGGGCGGCCAGGACTCGCGGGGTGCGCATGCGCGATGAGGGGGCGGGGCTGGGGCGGGGCCGCGCGCGGCGTCTGGAACGAAGGGAACGGCGGCGGCGGCGGCGGCACCCGCGGGGCTCGGAGTGCGCGCGGGCGACGGGTTCGCGGCCCCGGTCCGGGGCGGGAGGAGCAGCACCTGAGGTCGGGCCTGCAGCCGGCGACTTCGCGCCCGGACGGCAACGCTGCTGCGGCGGGGCCCGGTTGCGCGGCCTGGGGGACGGAGGACGGGACGCCGCGGGCCGGCGCGCCAGGTAGGTGGGCAGGGCCGGGCCGGGGCGCGGGGCGCGGCGGGGACCGGGCGGACGCGGACGCGGGCTCGGGGGGCGGGCCGGGACCTGCTGGGCCGGCGGGGACGGCGCCCGCGGTTGTCATGGAAATGCACAGCCAGCGGTTCGCGGCGGTGGCGTCGGGGAGCGCCGCAGACCTGAGCCTGGGGACCCCGGCGTCCCGGCGGCCGAGCCGGGCCTCCGCTGCCGAAGGCCTCGGTGTGCCTCGGGTGTGAGCGCCAGCGAGCGAAACCAGCCTGCACCTCCGGGTAGGCGGTCGGGCCCCGGCCCTCACGCCTCTTCCCTTCTCCGCCGGCCCCTGCTCCCGACAGCCTTCTTCGCATCTTTGCTCTTTTGCGTTGTTTCTCTCCGGCTTTGCTCGTCAGGGTGGGAGGCCCGAGAGGTTTGCGGAGACCGTGGCCGTCCTTTGGAAAGCCAGTGATGAATGTGTACGCCATGGAAGACCGAGACACTCAAAATGTCAAACGTAAATTTATATCTTTGTAGGCGAAGCAAGAGAGTGTTGATGGGCTCGGCTTCCTGGCCGCCCCTTGTCGCCTGCCCTCTGACATTACATAATGATGGGTTCCTCCTCCCCCGAGTTGACAGATCATAAAAATATTCCTGGGGTAAGAAGGAAATATAGGCCGTTGCAAAGCCCATCTTCGCGTCTTTTGCTTTGCCGCCGAATGTGTTTTGGGAAACTGCCTAAGAGTAGAATGTGATTTGTCACCTGCCGTTCTGAGCATCTGAACCATGAGAATGAGGGAGGGGTGGGGGTTGGGATATTGCAGTGAAATCCTGCCTGGTTCATCCCTTGTCACAGTGGGTCGTGTGGACCGTGGGCATGGTGGTGGGGCTGGGGACAGAGCAGGCTGCCCTGCCTGTGAATTCTGGTTCTGCTACTCATTGACTCCAGTCCTCAATGTTTGGATCTCTAAAAAGTGAAAACAGAATCTTTTTTGGTGAGGTTGTTTTGAAATCTAGATGCTGTTTGGTATTGAACAGCTGTAGATTGTCCTTCAGTGAAGCCTGATTTTTCCTTTGTCGAAAACAGGCTGTCTTCAAGAGGAATTTGTTCTTTAGATCTAGCCTGAGACCTGTGTTTTGGAGGTTCTTTGCTGAAATGTTTACTCCTGGAAGGTTTGGCTTCTTGCTTTCTCTGAAGAGATCTAAAAGGTGTTGCCCACATGAGGAGGTCAACATGATGGTTCTGTTGGAGGGATGATGTCAGGGGACCAGGGTGCTGTCCCAGGAGTGGCATCGGAAACTCACAAGGCCTTGTTCCCCGTAATATCTTGTAAACATGCACCATAGCAACAAGCCAGAGTTACTGGGAGGGTTTCACTCAAAAGACAAGTCTTAAAGGAATAGATGATGGACAGATCCAAAGAGAAAAGAGGGCTGTATTTCTTTTCAGCTCTGCAACAGAATTAACTGTACTTACCTATTTACTTTACCTATCTAGTTATTTTTCATTTGGCATCTTCCATCTCAGAGTCTTTGTCTGCTCAGGTAAGCCGGGTAGACTCAGAGCCCAAGTCCGACATTATAGTTTATCCTGTTGTTTTGGGAACGGAAGATTTTGTAATATTGCTGTTAAAGTGGATATTAGAGTTAAAAAAAATGTTAGGGAAACAAGGAAATAATATACATGAGAGCTTTTTGTAGGTGGTAGAACACCAGAGAAATGGCATGTGTGGTTTAGAATTACTGGCCCTGCAAGTCCCTCTAGCCAGCATCTTTGTGAATGGACCTTAGAAATGGACCTGGAAGCCTTGAAGGACCAACATACACACACACACACACACACACACACACACACACACACACACACACTCACCCACCCACCTACCATAGCATAGCCTGTCAAGGTTTCCGTAAGGCAGCGTGGAGGCGGAGACTTTCCACCAAGACTGTTTTCTTCTTTTAACTTCTTAATGAACATCTTCTCTTTAGCTTACATATTCTAGAAAAGTTCCCATAGCATCATCAGCTACTTATGGTGTCAGGAGGCTTTGCCTTTCACTGAGAAAAAATAGCACAGATCTGCAGTGGAGGAGACTTGGTTCTGTTGGTGTTGCTTTTGTAGAACTTGATTAATGAGCTGGTCTTGAGAGGTCCTTCATCTTTCAACACGGTTTTTATTTATTTATTTATTCTCATTGTCCTGGAGCAGAAGCTCTGCGCGGAGACAAATATTAACTCCCACACAGGCTTGCTTCATTTTGACTGGCTGTGTGCTTTTAAGGAAATACCCATTGTGAACTTAATCCCTAGGAATTTACCTGGCGTGCACCTTGCTGCCTTATTTATTGTATTTTGATTTGATTTCAGACTCGCAGAAAAGTTGCAAGAATAATCTAAAGACTCCTTAGATACTTTTTATACAGGTTCTCCTGATGTGGACATTTTGGTATATTTCTTTTATCTTTCTCATATTCATGCATAATTACTTTCTAACAGACTTCAGTATTTAACAGTTGAAGACTCAGTGCCCTTTTACCTCTAAGTGCTTTGCTGTGTATTTCCTAAAAAGAAGAACATTCTCTTATATAATAAAGGTACAGTTATTTTTAAAAACTCAGGAAATAAGCATTGATACATTGCTGCTATTTCATGTGCTGGTCTTATTCAAATCTTGCCAATTGCCCAGATAATGTCCTTTATAGCAAAAGAAAATCCTAGCTCATTTGTTGCATTTTGTTCCATTTCTGTAGTCTTCTTTAATATGTAACATTTGAAAACTGACAGCTGTTTTTTTTATATAGCGTCCCTCAGTTTGGGTTTCCTCATGATTAGATTCGGGTTATGCACTTCTGGCAGAAGTAGCCCAGGCTTGATGGCTGGTCTTGTTAGTGTGTCCCATTAGGAGGCACACACTGTCCATTAGTCCATTTGCTGACCTTAACTTTGATCACTTGAGTGTCTGCTTCATTGAAGAATTGCCATTTTTTCACATTGTAATTACTGTTTATCTCACTGAGAGTGAATATGAGACTAAATATACTGCCCTCATTCTTTTACCCACTGATTGTAGAACCCATTGATGTTTCTTATTTGATTCAATTATTATGATAGTTGGCAGATGGTGATTTTCTAATTCTGTAGTTCCATCTACGTTTACTAGTTGGAATCATACTGAAGAGAAGAACTTTTCTTTCTTCCTTACTTTTTGATTTGCATCTCTGGATTCATGAATTCTTGCATTATTCAGTAGGTTATAGCCTGTTACTCTCAGTACTCATTTTGTTGCTCGAACTCTTCTGGATGTGGCCAGTGAGAGCCCCTTCCATCTAGCCCTTACATCTTTTTTTTTTGGTTGGTTTTTTTTTTTTTTTTTTTTTTTTTTTTTTTTTTTTTTTTTTTTTTTTTTTTTTTTGATGCTGGGGATCGAACTCAGGTCCTTGTGCTTGCAAGGCAAGCACTTTAACCACTGAGCTAAATCTCCAGCCCTAGCCCTTACATCTTTTTGACATTTTCCTGTCATTCTGTGAGGACATCTTTTCTTTCTGGCACATCAAGACTCAGTTGTGTTTTCCTTGCTCCAGCCCTGGAATTAGCCATTTCTCTGAAGAGCCCTGGTTCCTTTTAGTGGGGAGTGGTGCTGTATTAAGAACCAAGATAGGTGGGTGTAGTGACACATGCCTGTAATCTCAGCTCTTTGGGAGGCAGAGTCAGAAGGATCGCAAGTTCCAGCGTAGCCTGGGAAATTTAGCAAGACCTGTCTCAAAAACTTCAGGGGCACTGGGGATGTAGTTCGGCATGAAGGCCCTGGGTTCAGTCCCCAGTACTAAAACAGAAGCACACGCAGAGGAAGCAAGTCAGGGTCTAGAGGTGTGCTCATTGCTACTGATGTGTCATTGTTTCTAGACCTTTTAGTGGACAGTCATGTAAACAAGCGTAGTGACATTACACAAAATTTTCAATGATTTACTTTTTAAAATTAATGTTGTATTCTAGAAATCTGTATGTACTGGCACAATAATTTGCCTTTTGGAGGTTGGGCATCTACATTCCAGAGTATGAATGCACCATAATTTGACTGTCTCTTCTTGATAGACGCTTAGGTTGATTCTGATTTTCTGTTCTAAAAATAGTGAGGCATGAACCACATCCCTGTTAACCATCATGTGTAATTCAGTCGTCTAGGTGTCTGGAAGTAGAATTCTGGGATAAAGACTAATTTTAAATTGAAAATATTGCCAAATTGCCCCCCAAGAGGCTTTATCAATTTGTACTCCTTCCAGTAGTCAGTGAAAATGTCTGGTTCCCTTTGACTTGGCCATCATTGAGCAGAATATGTCTTGTTAATTTTGCCAGTCTGATGGGCAAAGAAGCTATTGTTTGAATTACATTTCATAGATTGCTGAAAATTTCGAAGACTTCTTCATGCTAATAGCATCTGAGAATTACCTATTCATATTCTGTGTCCATTTTTTTCCTAACTAGGTTGTTCTTTGTTATCTCACCAGATTGTGGAAGTTACTATACTTTGGACTTTAGTCTCGACAGCCTTAGGATCTTCCTTTAAGTATGGTGCATTGTTTACACTAAAGGAGAAGGAACCTGATGTTTTCTGAGCATCCCCTGCCTGCTAGGCCCAGCCACGTGTTCCCCAGGCGTCCTCAGAGGTCCTGTCCAGCGGTGAGCTGTGTCGTTGCTGAGGGGAAAGCCACTGTGAGGTGTGGTTAGGGCGCCTGCCTGAGGGTAGTTAAAAGGGTTTGAAGTGGGATTCCAATCCAGGTCGGTAGGACTGCCGCTTCCATTAAATCATGTAACTAACTCCACAGGACTTGAAGATAAATAGGCTTTACTTTATATATCAGAACATGCATACAAATTAATTACTCAGACTCCTCTATATCAGCAACTTATGTTTTTAGTATTTTGAATTTCTCTCTTCGGTATCGAGAACTTCTTTACTCAGTCCTGCATGCTCAGCACATACATCTTTCAAAAGTGTTGATTTTATTCCCAGAACTGTTGTGGGCTCTGGAGCTGAACTTCCTGAGAGCCTCCAAGAAGCTGTGTGACATTGGGCAAGAAGATTAATTTTCCTGCGCCCAGTTTTCTCATCTGCAAAACCAGACTGATGGTGGCGGGCATCACAGCGGCTTGTTGGGGTGTGAAATGAGTTAATGCACATGCAGTAATTGAGGGAATGTGAGCCCTTCAGGCGAGTCTGTCTGGAGCGTGTGGGCCAGTGTGGAGCCTGGGATCAGAGCATCCTTCTCCCTGCAAGTTTCATCTCTCAGCCGTTCCTTTTGTTATAATCTGTGGGTCCTGGGAAGCCAGAGCCACGGGCCCTGCATGATTGTCTCTTTTTCCTGGCTTCTGCATGCACCTTCCTCATGCCTCGATGGCTCTCAGGCCCGTGCCCACCAGCCAGCCTGCCCCAGCTGGCCCCTGTGGTGTTTGCCCGTAATCCTGACCTGGAGCGGGTGTGCCACCGAGGCCCGTTCGGTGAATGTGGAGTCTGCTCGGTGAGGTTCACCTGCTGAGGGCCTCGGAAGCAGGAAGGTGAGTCGGTATGTGAGGTGTCAGGTCAGCGTCACTTCATGATGATGACGGTTTCTGGAATGGGGTCAGAGAGACTGAGGGGTGTCTCCCAGAGACACAGGGACTCCGGGGGAAGAAAGCATTCCCCCTTTGTGGAATGCTCCCAGAGCTCTTTTCCGTCTCCTCCTCCTCCTCAGGTTCCTGCAGTGCCCTTGTCTGGCACCTCACCAGGTAGGACTCTGAGGGCTCCTGAAAGCCCCTCCCCCAGATCCCCCTGTCTGCCCCACCCCTCGCCAGAGCCCTCCTGCAGCTGTCACCGGCAGCTGCTGCTGCAGAAGCTGATCAGATTAATTCACTCACCGGTATGGAATGCTGCTCTTTGCCTCACTGTGTAGTTTTCATCTTTAGATGGTGTATGCTCTAACCTGTCAACTTGGATTTTAAAGAAAGATGATGTAGGCACATAAATTCTGAAAAGGTGAAGGAAGTTTATTTAGGTGTTCCTGGAGAACAGGCTTCTATTAGGAAGTAGGGATGCGTGGTTTAGGGGTCTCTCTGTGCTGGAGGTATGCCAGTTGGGGTGCTTTGGGCAGTGAAGGAAACAGTGACATTTGTGATCTGAGGACTGGAGTCTTAGTGAATCAGGAGTTTAACAGTTTCAAGGACTCAGGCTCTTCCCTCCCCTCCCAGCCGTCACTGTTGGTGCTCTGTAGGGCCCATGTCCTCATGAGTATGAGATGGGTGTTAAGGTCAGCGAAACCGTGTCCTTCCTTATTCCTGAACCTGCCGAGTTCCCGGCTGCGTCCTTTCCTTTGATCTGTGGGAGGAGAAGGCCTTCCCTGGATAAGTGCATGGCACTGAGAGGGGTGCTGTGCGCTGAGTGGCTTAGCTGTGCTCCTCAGCTGTGGTCCCCACTTGCTAGAAATGCAGTGTCTCAGGCCCTGCCCAGCCTGCTGAATCAGAGCCCCAGGAAGGGACCCCAACACTTGCTCTGACAAGCCCAGGGAAGAAGCTTCAGGGTAAGGAGAAGGGAGAGTGGATGCTGGGTGGTCAGCCCACAGTGTGAAGTATAAGCAGCCCGGCAAGTGTTTGAGGTCTGCTGGCCTTGGTTGCCCCCACCCCGCCCCAGCTCATCTTGCCTCCAGCTTCCTGGCCTCCACGCCCACAGCCTCTGCAGGGGGACTCCAGTGGGACTCTGCTAAAGGAAGCAGCCTGGACAACTCCCCAGGCCAGGTGCTGTCTCAGTCCGGCAGGCGTGGCCTCCAGTGGGCGGGTCCTGAGGCCGGCTACAACCCAGGCCAGCTCTTCTGACTCACTGTCCCTGGACACTCCGGAAGCATGTTCACATGTGGAGGGTTTGCGTGTTCTGCTGCTGCTCACACGGTCAGCAGGATGTCAGAGAGCAGTACAGTAAGCAGGGGTTTGAGGAGTGTTTCGGCATTGGCTGGAGACAGCCCAAGCGCTGGTTTCAGGGGTGGCTAGTAGCATTCTCTGACTTTGCCCAGTGTGACCTGTTCTGTGTCCCCCTTTGTCTTAAGTATAGCCCCCACTTTACATTTGGGTGAAGTAAAATAGCCACCACTGTGTGTAAATGTGAGATCATAGTGGCCCACTGTGCCATACTTTTCCTGAAGCTAAGGAGTTGAAGGGTTTGTAGATTTCTTGACTTTCCAAGGTTTAAGTGTTCACTTGGCACCCAAGATACAGTTGACATGCAGCCTTGTGCTGCACTCTGGTCCCCTTAGTGCAGGGGACTGAGGAGGGAGGTGCAAGGAGGAGACAGGCTGGAGATGGGTCCACAGCCATGCTTTAGGAGGGCAGTGGGTCATGAGATCAATTTGCGGGCGTGGCCACCTTTTTTTCTTTTGAGACAGGGTCTCGCTATGTAGTGCAGGCTGGCCTTGAACTCACTGTGTAGCCCAGGCTGGCCTTGAACTTGTGGCAATTCTCCTGCCTCAGCCTTCCAAGTGCTGGGACTACAGGCATGTACCACCACACCCTGCATGGCCAGCATTTTAAGAGGTTTTCCTTTCCTTCTTTTTTTTTTTCTTTTATAGATAAGATGGCAAATATCCAAGTATGTATCCTATAGGAAGAATAGGGCTTTTGGTTTTTTGGGGGCAAAACATTTGTTTATTTGCCTGTGGTATATTTGGGGTAATGTACTAATGTGACTGTTTCTTACTGTGAGTTGTGGTAAAGATGTGTCAAACCCTAGGGCCAAGGGTAGGGGTCCTAACCTGTTGTGAGGAGGGGCTACCGGTGTGTCTGTGCTCGAGGTCTCTCCCTGGGGACAGGGCCTTGGCTTCATCAGAACCTGGGCGCCTGCAAACCCTGGTGATTGAGAACCACAGATGGGAGGCGGGAGGGGCCTAAAAGCGGCATGGACTGGGACAGTGAGGGTGGTGCCACAGGGACAGCAGCCTTGAAACTTCTGCTCTTGCTGTAGTTTGTGTCTGGCCCTTGGCCACCTGGGTCAGACCCTGCTGGTGATGGCCACTCGGGTGGCAGAGGGGTGTGTTGATGGTTTGAAGTTGGCCCCTGGACCCTGTGAGCCCTTCGTCTGTGTAACCCGGGGGATTGGCTTGTCTGCCTACAGAGGAGACCGAGAGAGCGCCTTGTTGGAGGTTAGTGCCGAAGAAACCATGCTGCCTGTGATCCCTGGATTCCGCTGTGCCTTGGCAATGGCAGAGCAGCCCCCGCGTCACCTCAGGGTGGAGAAGCGCTCTGTCATGGAGGTGTCAGTCTGGTTTTGTTGCACAGCAGAGGCGGGAGTTCCTTGGCATATCTGTGTGCTTTTTAGGAGAGAGGACAGGGTGGATTATAGGAAGAAAAAGTGCCGGCTGTGAACTTGAACCAGCTTTCTCATCTGTAAGATGGGAACGGGCCCGGCTCCTGGGGGTGAGGAGATTAGTCCCAGTAGGAGAGACCTGTGAGCCACAGAGTGCTGGACCAGTGTGTGTGGGATGCTGTGGGCTCCTGCTCAATTTCACTGTCTTGGTGATGCACCTTTTCCTCTGGTGCCCTGGCTGGGCATGTGCTCCGAGGGCCAGAGGACATCCATCTTCACTGCTGCTCAGGGCGCCTTGTGGGGAAGTCAGTGTTGCAGAAGAGGGAGTGCTGAGAGGCAAGGAAAGCCAGCAAAGGTCAGGGAGAAGGATGTGGGTGGTGAGAGAAGGAAGTGGGAGGAGCCCGGACTCAACCAGCTTTCAGGCAGGCTGACCCAGCTGTATTGTATTGTATCGACATTTTTATATATATATTTTAAAACCTGTGATTGTGTGTGAGGGAATGTTGAGTCTTTTCACAATTCTTATTCATTGCTTTGATTGTGTTCCACATGTACGAATGTCAAATGAAATGATCATGTTACATGATTGGGTGATAATCAAATCGTGATGAGATGGAATGATTGATGGAGCCCAATTAGGGGGCTAGTTGCCAAGGATATCAAGATACCCTGAATCATGCAATCATTGTTACTCCCCTGGTTTGGGAGCAATGAATGGGTTGTCTTTGGGGGAAACACCTTGCCAGTGGACTGCCCACTCGGGTAGGAGGGAAGGGCTGGCCAGTTCATTTGGGGTTTGCCCTGCTGTGTTAGTTAGATTTGCTAGAACCAATGGTTGTAAGAGAGCAGATTTAATAAAGGACATTCACAGATTACAGTATTCACCCAGAAGCCAAATGCAGAAGGTGCCGAATGTCCATCTAGACACTGGAGACCCAAAAGATCCAATCGAGGGCTGGGAGCCCACAGCACTGTCCCATGTATGTCCGTGTCTGCACATGATGGCTGGAAAATCTTCCCTGGAACCAGGATACCGCAGCAGAGATGACAACCAGAGCTCCTCCAAAGCAACAGCAGCCAGCCTCGATGACAGCAAGGCCCCAAGCTCTTTCCTCAACGAGGACAGCCGAGTTCCTTTCAGAAGAACCAGCCGCAGCAGAGCTTCTCCTGGGAAACAGCCTGCCAACTAGCTACGGCTCCCACTCTGCTTTATGTTGCATGAGCAACAACTCTCAGGTGGATCTCGTACGCCCAGCATCACACCAACTCAGTCCGGCTGGGCGTTCTGGCTCAAGCTGACCATATTAGGTCCACCACACCTGCCATACCAGTGACTTGGTGTGGTTGTGCCTGAGCCCCAGCCTCCTCCTTCCTCATTCGCACAGGGACGGTGATTCCCTTCATCCGTGCCCCCCGTCATCTCCGATGGCTGGATGGTGGTATGGCAGTGCCTGAGGGCTGCATGGGTGAAGTGCGGTGTGTTTTCGATCTAGCTGGCATTAGGTTGACACACATGCACACACAGTGCCTATTTAGGGAAGTGCTGCTTCCCTAGTCGGTTGCCTTGGAAATCCTGCCTTTCTCCTTTCACTTTCTACCCCCTCTGCAGTGATTCAGCAGTGGTTTTCTAGAGTAGAAGAAACTACTGAGAGTCAGAGACCCTAAGTATGGAGGATGTCAGTGGAGAGGGAAGCTGCCTACATGTCCTGCAGATCTGGCTCCTCCTGGTCTCCTCCTGCTCCTCCAGTGCAGCATACAGAGCCTTTCTCTGGCTCCCAGCCTGGTCTGCAGCCCCACAGGCCTCCTTGGAGGCCTTTCGCCAACAGTGCCCCAGCACCCTGCAGGTTCATGTGGAGACCAAATCCCCACTGTTTTCCAGTAGATGGACAGAGACCCGTTTATTCCAGCATGCTTTCCCCTGGCAAAGTATGGCACACATTGTCTGGTTCTGGTCCGGACTGTTTCCTTCCTGGTGGCTTGACATCCTTTCCTTATGTCTCCACTTACCTCTGTGACCTACTTTCCCCTTATTTTTGGCCTATTTTATTGTTTTCTATTTTTAATTGACACATAGTAACTACATATGCGTGGGTACAGCATGACATTTCTGAATTTATATACAATGATCAGATCAGAGTAATTGGCACATCTGTTACCTCAGATATCTATCATTTCTTTCTGTTGGGAACATCGAAAATCTTCTGTACCAATTATGTTGAAATATTCAATTGCTAACAACCATGTTTATCTTACTGTGCTATGAACATTAGAAATTACTAATTACTCATCCTATCAGACTGTACCCGTTAACCATCCTCTCTTTGCCCCTCCCTGACTCTTACTCCAGTAACCACCATTCTATTCATTACTTCTTTGAGATCAACTTTTTTTGCTTCCATGTACTGTATAAATAAGAATAAGCAGTGTCTTTCTGTGCCTGGTTTAACATAATACCCCCCAGTTCCACCTGTGTTTCAGCAAATGACAGAATGTTTGTCCCATTGAGTGTGTATGATATTTTCTCTACCCATTCGTCTGCTGCTGGACACTTGGATAATTCCTGTCTTGACTACCGTGAATAGCACCACTGTAAACATGAGTGCAGATGTCTCTGATGTCTTGATGTCTGTTCCTTTGAGTGTGTACACTGGGCAGCAGGCCTGCAGGGTCAGGTGGTAGTTCTAGTTGTAGTTCTAGTTCTAGTTTTCGGGGAAGCCTCCATGCTGTTCTCCATACGGGCCGTAAGAGTTTACATTGTCACCACCAGTGCGTGAAAGCGTGAGAGTTCTCTTTTCTCTGTATCCTCGCCAGCATTTGTTATCATTTTGTCTTTAGTCATTTGTTTTTTGAGGCAGAGGTCTCACTGTGTTGCCCTTGCTGGTCTTGAGCTCCTCCCACCTCAGCCTCCCTATTGCTAAGATGACAGGCACTTTTTTTGTCTTTTTTGATAATAGCCATTCTAGTTTGGGTGAGACAGTATCACATTGTGGTTTTGATTTGCATTTCCCTTATGATTGGTGATGCTGAGCATTTTTCATATACTTGTTGGTCTTTATACATCCTCTTTTGAGAAATGTATGTTCTAGTCATTTGCCTATTTTTAAAATCAAGTTATTTGTTATTTTGCTCCTATTTGAGTTCCTTACACATTCTAAAGATTAATCCCCCTGTCTGTTAGTTTGCAGATGTTTTCTCCTGTAGGTTGCCCTTCACTCAGTTAATTAGTTTCTTTGCTGTGGTAAAGCTTTTTAGTTTGATATAATCCTATTGGTCAATTTTTGCTTTTGTTGCTTTTGCTTTTATGGTTATATCTAAAGGGTTTTTTTTTTGTTGTTTTTTTTTTTGCCCAGACCAATATCCTGAATCATTTCCTGTTTTCTTCTAGTAATTTAATAGATTTAGGTCTTACGTTTGAGTCTTTGATCCATTTCGAGTTGATTATTTAATATGGCGAGAGGTAAGGGTCTGTTCTTTTCCTCTGTATATGGATATCTAGTTTACCCAGCACTGTTTGGTGAAGAGCCTTTCCTTTTCTCTAGTTATGTTCTTCTGCTTTCGTAGAAAATCAGCTGGCAAGAAATGCATGGTTATATTTCTTGGTTCTCTATTCTGTTCCATTGGTCTGTGATCTGTCTTTATGCCAGTGCTGTGCTGTTTTGGTTTCTATAGCTTTGTAGTATGTTTTGAAGTCAGGTGGTATGAGGCCTCCAGCTTCATTCTTTTTGCTCAGGATTGCTTTGGCTATTTGGGGTCCATACACATTTTACACGTGTTTTCTGTGAAGAATGTCATCGGTATTTTGATGACCTCTTCTATCTCCTTTTAGCCATTCAGGACTTGTTGAGTATATGGGCTTAAAGTTACCAGCTGATTAAGCGGGGGAGAACAATTATCTTCCAGTGGATACAACTCTGAGAGTGCTCGCCCTTCCAGAGGAGCCCATAAGAAGCTGTAAACACATTTCAGGGGTGCTTTCATGGCTGATGGCAGTCACTGTCTTTAGTCACGTGCCTTCTTCCTGAAAACCAGAGTCTTAAGAACAGAAGCCCATTGTATTAGTTACCTTTCCAGAGCCAGTGGTTTGTAAGAGACCAGATTTAATGTAGGACATTTATAAGTTACAATATTCACCTATAAGCCAAATGTAGGAAGAGTGCTGAATGTCTGTCTAGGCACTGGAGACCTGAAAGATCCAATCAAGGGCTGGCAGCCCACAGCACTGTCCCATGTGCGTCCGTGTCTGCAGATGATGGCTGAAGAAATCTTTACTGGAACCAGGATACGATGCTCGCAGCAGAGATGATGACCAGAGCTCCCCTGAAGGAACAGCAGCCGTCCTCGATGACAGCAAGGCCCCGAGCTCCTTCCTCGATGAGAACAGCCGCGTCCCCTTCAGGAGAACCAGCTGCGGCAGAGCTTCTCCTGGGAAACAGCCCGCCAACTATCTTCTGCTCCCGTTCTCCTGTATGGTGTATCGGCAGCAATCCTCAGGTGGATCCTCTACGCCCACAACCACACTGACTCAGGGCAGCTGGGCGTTCTGGCTCAAGCTGACCACAGTAAGTGCAGCACGCCCGTCCTGCTTGCTAGTGCAGATGCTTCTGCACAGTGCTCACCTGGCCACTGCCCAAGATAGTGTTTCGAGATGCTGTTCTAGGGGCCTTCAAAGTGTGAAGTGCGTGGCATTTTGAATCACTTCACCACGGAGAGGAGGCTTTTTCCTTTGAGCCAATTTAATTATTTAATCATTCTTTAATTAATCAAATATCATTACCGGCCTAGATAGTAACCTTTTTGGTCAAGAGAGAAGGCAAGCAGTGGGGGGTTGTGAAGTAGCGAGGGCTTTTTGTGGGTGGGTTGCGGACTCCAAAACAAAAGATTCCTTGGTGACAGCAGTTCCAATGGAAATGGCTCTGGCACGAACATGATGGGTAAGAAACATCTAGATTTTAAAGCGAATCTCAGTTTCTTCTATGGGGTGGTGTTGGCCTTTTGCATGGGGACTTGACGGTGGGCCCTCCCTTCGTGTGTCCCAGCCCTGATGCTGTCAGGGCATCCCAGATATTAAGGCCTTGTCCAGACAGGCCACCCCGTTTGGTGTGCAGATCTGTCTTCCAAACAGTGGCCAGCGTGGACTTGGCCCTTCCTTGGCAAAGAGGGCTCTGGGATGTGGAGGAGACTCATTCCAAACAGCATTACTCCAGACTCCAGGGAGTAATTGTTGTCATTCCTTAAAACTGGGTGTTGTGAGATTTGATTCCCGTCACATGCGCGGGCTGGCTGTGTTGTAAACTGTTAAGGGCTGTGGTGCTGTTTGTCGTGGCAACTAGCAGTCCGTGGCTCAGACTGTGAACCTAACTTAATAGATTTACTCTAATGAAAACACAGGCTATTTTTACCTCATAACCTAGATTTCTCTGCACTGTATATACAAGGCAAGCTAGTAATGTTTGGGGCAGTAAACAGGAATTTGGTACATAAAAGCTGTTTGCTCTTGCTGCTCAGACAGGCCAGAAATAGAGTTGACTAGCCTTTTTAGGATTATAACCGTTGATCATATTACTATTTTACAAAATAACCCTGTAACAAAATGAATCCGAGTATGCTGAAAAGATCTTGTGAGAACATACTTGCCCTAACCTGGAGCACAGGGTAAATTTGAAAATGGCTTCTGGGTAAAATGGACCTGTTACCAAACTTAAATCTAAGAAAGTATCCTTCCTTATCTCCACTCCTCAGCATTTGAGGATGCTGCCTTCTGTGCCACTGGATATAAGTGAGGAATGATAAGATTGTTGGGATTAGAGATGGTCGCACGTAACAGAAGAAACTGAAGAAAACGGGGTGGGTCAAGATAGACGTTTGTCTTTCCTGTACTCATCCCGGGAGAAAAATATTTTGCTGAAAGAAGCTTTCCCCCAACTTCATGGGAATGCCTTCCCTATCCCCTCACAGGTGTGCAGGTCTGTATGTTGCTTGGGTTCAACTCCCCCCTTCCTCTGGTGTCTGGGGGAGGCTGGCCCTAGTGAACGGATGCTGCATGGTTTTTTTTGGCGAAAACAAAGGCTACTGAGATACCTAAGTATGCAGCACAAATGCAGAAGGAAAGGCCGAGGTCAGGGTGGAAGAGGGTCAGATTTTCATCTCTTTTCTTGCATTCTTAGAGGGGGAGTCTCCTCTGATGGAGCATAGCAGGGAGAGAAGGGCAGAAGTGGTGGAAGTTCTCAGAAGCTTGCCTATACTGGCAGAGGCACTCAGCATGCTTCACGTGGCCCCTGGCCCTGGTCAGGTCATAGAGACACCCATCCTAGGCACTTGGGAAGCATCTGAATTTGAGATGGTAACCAACCTGAACTTCTGGTTTTTAGTGACTTTGCCACAAGTGTGAGTGGAGCACCCAGAAGGCACAGAACGCCGTAGGAGGTCATGATGACAGAGCGCTCAGGCAGGGCTTTGTCCTGGGAGTTTGCTCCTTTGGGCGACAGGCTGTGTGGTGCAGGTCTGGACTGAGCCGTGGGGACATGGGGACATGCTCACTTCTTGGCCCAGCAGTGGCTGCTGCTGGTGGAATCGGCACTCCACGTGCCTGGTCTGAGTCTTCTGCCCAGGCTTCCCCACTGACTTGAGTGGCCTGAGAGAAGGTGCCCAGCACAGTTCCCCTCAAGGGATTCAGAGAGCTGTTGCGGCAGGGTGTGTGTGTGGGATTGCCTCACCTGGGCCCGGCTTTGGGAGCCCTTGCGTCTTGGCTTCCTTGGCGTGTGACTCCTCAGGGGCCCGGTGAAGTCACTTACAGTTGATTCTAGTGTCCTGCAATGGCATGCACAGCCGTGAAGATCCCCAGTGTTCTCTGGGGACTTGCCCTGTGAGCACTATGGGTCTGGAGTGTCAGAAGACTGAAGTGTCCTTCAGGGCAGGGACAATAGCTCAGTTTTCTTTGTCTCCAGAGTGTTCCCCAGTGCCTGGCACAAGATAGGTGTATAATCGGTGTCTGTGGTGTGAATGAACAGAGCCACTCTGTCATTGTCCTAAGCGGCAAGAGCCTTAACTTCTCCAGGAAGGCGGCCCGCTCCCTGGAGGTCAGGCTGGGTTCAGGCTGCCTGAGGAGAGCGAGCTGAGACCAGAACTCCAGTAGGTCTTCAGGCTGAAGCCAAAACTGCTGCCTTGTCCTGCTGTGCCTGCCACAGGCAGTGACCTTTTATGTTCTTGGCACAGGAGTCCTTACCACCTAGCTGATAGGAACCTGGTGGCTGCTTCTGCTCCTCTGGGTCAGAAGTTGCCACCGCTTAGGGTCCGGTCATCTTGTTTTGGGGTTTGTTTTTTTCAGTTTTATCGACTTAGAGTAAATTTTCCCCATATACGCGAACATATGCAAATGCGTGCAAGTACTAAAAGATAAAGAGAAGTCTGGAAGCGGAGGGGCACCAAGAAAAGGGGCTCCTCCTTCCCTGGGTTTTGGAGAGCATCATGGGGCCTCGTGGAAAGGTGCATTACGGTCAGCAAGAGCCAGAGGCTCTCCTGGGCATTTCCAGAGGAGGAGGGAGGACTGGGGAAAGGGGGTGGGGGGTGGAGGCTCCGGAGAGGCTGGGCAGGCCCTTTGCAAGGTTTGGGGCTTCATTCATCACATCTGGAGGGTCTTCAAACTTTTAAAATTCTGTTTTGCTTACATACTTATTATGATTTTAAATGACAAAAGCCATTCCCTAGTCCTTTTCATGACTCGAGGAACTCCTTCTTGGATTGTAAAAATTCTTATAGCTATACCTGTGCTCTAACCACTCAGTTTTGGGGGTTTTTGGGGCAGGATTAGAGCTCCTATCCCCACTCAGAAGTGAGTACCACAGTGCGCTGAGCCCTGTGTGGCGATGGGTCCTGATACAGGTGGCTGCAGTGCCAAGCACCAGCAGGGCATCCTGTTGGAGGGGAAGCCATGCCCGTGGAGTGACAGAATGCAAACTCACACTGAGGAACATTCTGTACCCTCCAAGGCCCCCACAAAGCATCATGTCAGCCACCAGAAAGAGGAAGCACTGGGGTGTAGAGAACCCCAGAAACCCGGTTCCGGGAGGCAGCAGCTATTAGCTGGCCCCAGGGGCTCCCCTTCCATGACACAGCTGGCTGGGCAGCTTCCCCACCTTCTCAGAGCTGTGCTCTTCTTGTGACCTTGTAGCCTCCCTGTGAGGTGGGTGTGGGGGAAGCCTGCTGGCCTGTAGAGTGCTTTGGCAGTGAGAAGTGATGAGGGAGGGTTGTCTTGTGACTCTGCTAAACCATGGTCTATCTCTGAGGTCCCAGGGCTGTGTGACTAGGAGCCTGGGCTTCATGAGCCAGCTAAGGTGGTGATGTAGCAGGGGAAGGGGACACAACAGGAGCCACAGCAGTGAAGGGCAGAGAGCAGGGATGTGCTCAGGGACGGGGTAGTGGCCCTGTCTTTGACCCTCTCACTGTGGGGTGGCACCGCCCCAGAGAAGGACCCTTTGATATCCTATACCTTCTTATTAGTGGCTCTACACTAATGCCACTTGGCGGGAGTTCTCAAAACCTCCCAGTACTTAGCTTGATTGGACAAGTCTGGTAGCATTCTATTTTTATTTTATCTTTCCTAATAGGCAACATTTTCATAGCTTGAAAGTTGTAAGGTACAGCAGGAGATGTGGTAAAGTCTGTCTCCTCCCCCAGCCTCAGCCACCCAGATTCCCTTCCTGGGGACACCAGTGCCATGTGCTTCCGTCAGACGCACGTGTGCATCATTGAACGTTTGGGCACTCAGAGTCATGCCGCACACTTGCCGCGCACCTCACCTTCCCCCCTTACTCTCACTGGAACCTGAGGAGTGTCGTGTTCTACTGTCCAGACACTGCCCTGCCCCCTGCCTGGCCGTGCTATCGATTCCTGGACCAGGGCTCTCTGGATGTGTGTGAGATTCTTCCAGCCTGTACTTGGCCATTGTTAGCTCCTTGAAAGAGGGTCCCCCCTGCAGTTTCCCCCAGTCCCTCTCTCTGGGGCCTGGGCTCTGCAGGATTGAGTCTCACCCTGACCGGAAGGCACAGGCAAGGTCAGGTGACATCTGGAAGCTCCTCCCATTTAATTGTGAAGTGCCTTATACCTTTTTCTTTGGGTGATGGGGGCAGCTAATAGTCAGATGTTATTTGTAATCTATACATCTTTAAAATACTACCTTTTTTAGTAGTTGCGCACAGATCTTGTAAATCTCTTGCATCCTGGCTGGGGGTCATCAAGGCTGTCTTTGATCCCACCTTCAAGAACAGTGACCTTGAGGGGCTGTCCTCTGCCTGCCCCCCGGCAGGGCCAAGCCATGGGGCTGAGAGCAGGTGGTTTTCTAGAGAGATCTGTGTAACAGCCAAGACCAGAAGTGCACAGACCTGGAGCTGTGATGCTGCCCGGCCCTGCTGCTTCTGGCTGTGCCCTGCTGGCTTCCCACTCCAGCCGCAGTGACCTGTGTCTGAGAGGGAGTGGACAGCCTGGGCAAGGGCAGCATAAATGTTTTACAGAGCTGTGTGGGATGGTTGTCGTCAGCTTCTGGTCTCCAAGGTGGTCTTGTAGTTCATCCCAGGCAGTGTGTGAAGTTATGTCACCTGGCGGTGTCATAGAGACAGAAGATTGCTGTGAGGTCTGGCCCCAAGGACCAAGAGGTGGAGAAACCCCCAGAGCACACATGCCCATTCTTGTTCACTCACATAGCAGGTAGTTTTGGGGCACGGGAAGCCGCTGTTGCTGGGAATGTGCCAGAGGCAGGGAGGGGTAACTCCCACAGAGAGTCACAGGTGCGAGGCTCCTCCGCGGGCCGAGGACAGCAGAGCCACGTGTCTCTGTGGGCAAGTGAGGGTCTGGCAGATGCTAGGCACTGCCTGGGGTTGGCTGCATGTACTGCCAGTGGCTGAGAAGCCTTGAGGGGTCTCTTCTTGCCCAGCCATGACTCACTCTGTGCACACCCACTGTCCCCTTCCATCCCTGGTCCTGTGAACCAGCTAGATGCAGCCCCAGGTCTCCCCTGAATGAACCTAGTCCTGGCAGGAGGGCAGAGAAGAGTGGGTATAGAGGGGCCAGCTCGTAGGGCCAGCAGATGGCGGCTTTCAGAAGGGGAATAGGCTGCTGCTTTCTGTTCGTTTTTCTCTGAAATGCTCTTGAGGTTTTGAGGCTCCACCCTGGGCCCTTTGTGGCTGCTGGCTGCTGTGGCTCAGTGGAAGAGACAGTCACCAAATCATGTGCAGACTGGGGAAGAGGGTGGAGTCGGGGACAGCACAACCCTGACATCAAAACCAGTGGGGTGGAGAGGGTAGGGCAGAAGGGCCAGCAGGATGGGGTTGTCGTCCTCTGAGTAACTAGAGGAAGCTGAGGCTGCAGTTTGCACGGGGAGCTGAGGATGAGCACTCGGAGGAAGTGGAATTATTGCACATAGTGGGTTTCAACACTTGCACTCACCCTTATGAAGGAGAATGGAGAGTTGAGCGCACAGAGCAAGGACTGAAGAAGTCAGAAGAGGGCTTTAGAGGAGAGGCAAGGTCTGTGCGTGAAAAGATGCCGAGAAAACAGTTTGGAAGGTCAAACACTACCTGCTTTGCTTGCCAGTCTACCCTTTGCCCATGTGGGCCCTGGTGGGGTGGCGCTCTCAGATCCCACATCAGGAAACAGGCTCCAGCGTCTCCTCTGGCTGAGAAGGGCTGATGCCGTGTGTGTTTGGGTGAGTGGTCCTGCTCTCAGCCTGCTGTCTGTTCTGTGAGATCTCAGCACAGGTCATACCATATTTGAATTAACTGTGCTGATTGTTTAGGACAGATGCCTGTGGCAAAATCACATTTATAAAGGCTGAGCTGAGAGTCCTTGTGCAGCTTCAGAAACACTCCTTTTTGAGACAGAGTCCAGTGAGATAATCGACATTGAAGGGGCTCTCCCGAGCAGGGTGCAGAGCTTGTTCTACATCGTGAGGCTGTGAGGCTGTAGCTTTCCATGGCGTGGCAGGACTTGCCCTTCACTACTTGGGATTTCAAGAGTTTCTACCATGTGCCAGGCAGAGTGCATTGTACTAACTTCCCATTTAGCATCCTGCATTCGCTTCCTCTGGCCACTTAGCATACTTGGCAGCTTAAAACAACAGAAACGTGTTTGCGTCCCTTCTGGAGGCCAGGAGTCCAGAATGGATGTCAGTGGGTGCATTAAGGTATCAGGAAAGCCATGCTCCCTCCTGGAGCTTTGGAGGACAATCCATCCCCTTCCCTTGTGGCTTGGTGGCTGTCTGTGTTCCTTAGCTCATGGTCCCTTTAGTAGTCAGCTTGCTTTCCTGTTGCTGGACACGATACCTGATAGCCACAACTTAAAGGAGGAGAGTTTAATTTGGCTTATGTTTCAAGGGGTCAGTCCATGGTCGGGGGGGGGCTCTAAGGCAGAAATGTTACGACAGAGGTCATGGTGGAACAAAGATGCTCAGTGCATGGTGGCCAGGAAGCAGAGCAGGGAAGGGGCCCAGGACCAACACAGAACCCAAGGCCATGCCTCCGTGACCCACCCAGACACACCCAGAGGTGTGCACCACCAGTCCCCCAGGTAGATCCCAAAGCCAGTTTTAAATTGACACCCCACCCTAACTGCACTCTCCCCCTTCTGCCATTTTCAAAGTAAGCTCCACGACACCTTTGTGACTGTGCTGGCCTGTGCTTCTGTCATAGGACCCTGTTCTCCTCCCTCTGAAATCTCCCTCAGCCTTCTTTTTGATAAGGGCATCTGTGATGACATTTAGGGCCTACAGGGTAATCTGAAATAATCTTTGCATTTTTAAATCCTCAGTTAATCATCTGGACTCTGTTTGCTGTAAAAGGTAGCTCACAAACTAGGTGTGGTAGTGCATGCCTGTAATCCCAGCACTTTGCAAGACTGAGGCAGGAGGATCACAAGTTCGAGCCCAGCGTGGACAGTTTAGTGAGACACTATCTCAATTTAAAAATAAAAAAAGGCTGGCAATGTAGTTCAGTGCGAAGGCTTTGGGTTCAGTCCCCTGTACTGGGGGGGAAGGTAGCTCAAGGGCTCCTGAGATTAAAGCATGGACATGGTGTCTGTGGGGGTGTTATTTAACCTACCACACTGCATTGCAGCCTCATGAGGAACATCCTGGCCGACATACAGTAGGTACAGGGAGATGCTGAGCCTGACCTGAGAAGAAGCCGTGGCCCTGTCCTCTGCCTGGCCCTTTTGGGTAGAATACTGTGATGTTGCTGGGTGCTCCCTTGATAAACAGATAAGCCCCAGTCATTTTCTGGTGTTGGTGCACTGATCTGAAAAAAATGAGAGTTTCAGGGTCAGGTGTGGTGGCTGTGCTTTGCCAGGGACAGGGCTGTTGAATGAGTGAATCAGCTTTGCTCTGGCCGAGTGGCATGGGCAGCCACTGCCTCCTCATTTATGCATGAACCTGGGTGTTGGGTGGTTGGATCAGGGGGGCTCTAACCTCATCAGTGGATTAACCTGTTCGTGAGTTCGGAGTGCTTGTGTGCAGCTGGGAGGCGGGGTCTGGAATAGGTTACTGAGGGCATAACCCGGAAGGGTATATTCTTGTTCACAGCCCTCTTCTCTCTCTGGCTCTTTCTCTCTGTTTGCTGGCTGCCATGAGGTGAGTAGCTTTCTTCTGCCACACTCTTCTGTTGTAATGTTTCTGTCTCGCCACAGGCCTAAAGCAAGGGAACTGGCTGATCATAGGCTGGACTCTCTGAAACCATGAGACAAAGTAAACCTTTGCTCCTTTAGATTCTATATGTCAGGTACTTTTTCTCAGCAACAGAAAGATGACTAATATAGGAGGGAAATAAAAGAAGGAGAGGGAATAAAACTCAAGCCTGAGTAAAGCTGCGTAGCATGTGGCCGGTGAGTGGCATTTCTGGTCCTGAGACCTGTGGCGTATCTTTTTTGATGATTCTGTTGGTCTTGAACCCAGTGAGACTTGAGCTTGGGAAGGTGAGATGACACACTGTGTGGGCTGAGGATAGCAGTCCGTGGGCCCCCGTGGTTCACAGTAGGGTCCTGAGTCCAGTCGAGACCAGACACAGAGCGTATGGCCGACGTTGAGAACCTGAGGGAACCTGAGCTGGGATGCCTCCTGAGGTCATGACTGGGATAGCTCTGACCAGAGCAGGGACGAGCCAGCCTGGTGGGACAGACAAACAGCCTGGGAAAGGAATGGTCAGGGGTGGGGGAGAGGCCCAGAAGGTGAGAGCAGAGTTGCAACTTTCTCCACCCTGGCTGCCATCACAATCCCTGGGGCTTTGGGAAACAAACTCAGGCCCACCACCCCTCCCAAGAGTAACCACTGTAACTGGTGGGTGGAGAGCATCAGCGCTTGTCCACTTTCCCATTAGGTGATTCCACATTCCGGCCAGTGGGGAGAGTGATGGGCTGTAGAGGTTCAGAATGTGGCTCCTGACCTGGACCCTCAGAGCTGTGTGCCGGTCACTAAATGTGAGCCTCAGTGCCCTCTAACTCCCAGAAGCCATGAGATGAGACGCAGGGCTCTCTGCTGGGCACTGGGGAGGGCTTCCTGGCAGCAGAGGCCTAGTTGTGACTGGTCGGAAAGGGCCAGACCTCCCTGGCCTCTCTCCCTCTTCAGGTCCTACCTGATCACACCACAGCCGTGGTTCTTCCACTTCCCACATGGTGGCGCGTGGCCAGAGAACATGCCAGTACATTTATGGGGCTCTGAAATTATGGCCACAGAGTTCTAGCGAGCCACTGGGAGAGCTTCGCACTCAGAGTGTATTTCTCTACCCTCCTAGAGCAGGGTTTGGTCCACTTTTTCTATAAAGAGCCAGCTAATTAATCTTTTAGCCTTTATGGGCTGTACAGTCTCTGTCACAGACTCTCTGCTGTGGTGGCACAGAAGCACTCACAGTGTGTCAGCAAATGGGTGTGGCTGTGTGCCAATAAAACTTTATTTTACAAAACAAGTGTGGGGTGATATTTGCCCCCTGAGCTGTAGTTTGCTGACCCTGTCCTAAACTATGATTTCCTAATTTCTCCTCAAACCCGTGCTGTCACTTGTCTCTACCCTAACCCTGACCTCCCACTCTCTTCCACCACAGCCTCAGGCTCCTGGCCTGCCTGGTCCTCCTGCATGGCATCTCCCCCATCCAATAGCTGACTTGCTCTCAAAGCTTCTGTAGGTCTTGGCTCAAATGTCACCTTCGTAGTAAGGTGCATCCTGACAGCAGTATTGAAGTGGCAGTCCTTGCCCCTCCCCGTCATTCCCCAGCAGTCCTGGCTGTGGCAGCTTAGTTGCTGTCTCTGGTTGCTGTCATCATCAAACCATGATGCTGGTGCAGAATGGGACCCACACAGGGCCTGATGCTCAGGCAGCTCCTTGCAGATTTGCCCTTAGCAGAGCAGTGGCTGCGTTTGCAGCAGAAACCCTGTGAGTGGCCTGGGTAGGACTTAGCCACCTTGGGTGTGTGGTGCAGCCAGCTGTCTAGCACAGAGAAAGGGGGTTCAGGGAAGGGAGACTGCTGTGGGAGAACCCTACTTTCTCCTTGGTAATAACAGCTTCATTTAGCACTTAGGATTTATAGTGCCCCTTTTCTCTTTTCAGTACTGGGGTTTGAACCCCGGGGTTTTTGCACTGAGCTGTATCCTCAGCCCTTTTTTGATTTTTGTTTTGAGACATGGTCTCCCTAATTCGCTAATTTTCTCAAGTTGTGCTTGAACTCAGAGTTCATGTTCCTCTCAGACATGTAAAGCCGAGCCTGTGATTGGGTCACCCTGACAGGTCAGTGTCAGGCCGGGTGTAGCACACGGGACTGATGGCTTCCACAAGGACTTTCCCCAGCTTTCTCTTTTGTCCTCTTCTTTACTTCTTAAGATGAGCCCTGCTTGTCGCCATTAGAGGGGCTCAGATCTGGCCCAGGTGGTCCCCTGGGGCAGGCTGGTGGTGGGGCAGACCCAGCACAGGAGCCGCTCTGCCATCCAGGACCCTCCCAGCACCAAGCCCCTGCCACATAGAGGGAGGCATACCTACTACCTGCTGAGTGCTGAGAGTGTGGCAGTATGGCCCGCGTCCCCGAGTGGCCTTCCTGACCCCTCCACTGGGAGGCAGGGCCCATTCCTTGGCACCCTTGCAGGAGTTTGGTGGGGAAGAGCTCTGATCCCAGGACCAGGGGAAGAAATGGTGGCTAGGTGGGTGGTCACATCTTGGGGCTACCTTGGGCCAAGTGTGGCTCAGCGGAGACATTTCCTTTACTTCCCTCTTTGAATAGGTTTTTGTGTAGTTTTATTTTTGCCGCAACCTTACTGACCTGTGGTTGCAGAAAGCAGGATGGCTTGCTTGGGCCTGGATTTTTTAATTGAAAGTCACACTAAAATAGTTTCAGTGGTGGGTATTAGAGGCCTGCCTGCGTGTGTGAGTGTGAATGTGTGCGTGCACACGTGTGTGTGTCTGTGACTACTGTGGACAGACATGATGAATGATGTCCGGATCTGAGTTCTTTGGGAAGGACCAGTTCCTTATTTTTCTTCATTCTCTGTTGGAGAAAAGAACAGATGGGGTTAAAAATGTTTTGAGTTTTCAGAAGTTTTTTTTTTTTACTTTAAAATTTGGTAATCTCACTGAGCTATTAAGAGAAAATGTAGAACTAAAGTACACAACAGGTGGGAGGGCGTGTTTGGAATTACACCTGAGCTTCCTGTGGTGTCTGCTTGCGTGTGGAATACTGCTGCGAGGCCGTCTGAGAATTCCGCACTGGCGGGTATGTGCGAGGTGTGCTGGAGCAGAGGCCCTGGCCAGGCTGCTGCTTCTCGGGCTCGGCCCGGAGCCCAGGGTGTGTCTGCTAGGACTGTGGGATTTGATGCGCTGAATCTGGTGATCCACAAGCCTTCTTTCCCTTTATTTATATCCCATAAATGTCGAGTGTCCCGACATCATCCTGGTGACCTTGTTAGTGGACTTGCTGCGGGTCCCTTGCAGGGCTGACGGGACGGGTCTGCTGGCAGGTGCTCTCTGCAGTCCCAGCACTCTGGAAACAGTGGGGAGGGCAGGGGTGGAGTCCACGCCGTGGGGAGAGCTCACCACGTAGCACCGCTGTGAAGCCGACTGCGCGTGAGAAGATGAATCGGTGACGGGTGTCCGGGGAACCGCACTGCTCTGGCTCTGTCGGCCGAAGACGTGTCTCCCTTGTGTGGCTTTTCCTCGCAGGCTGCTCTGTCCTCTGGATGATGCCTTCCCGAGGGAGAGGCCCAGGAGGATGTTGTGTCACCTCCTGCAGCCCCGGCCTGGGCCCCGTGAGGGTCTGTGGTGGACCTTTGAATCCTGAAGTCCTCAGCCGACAGCAGCTGAAGGAAGGGGAAGTGGTGGCTAGGGTTGGAGCTCCTGTTTTGGAAGCGGGACCCGAGGTGGCCTTGCCCATGACTGTTTGCAGCCTCCTGGAGCCCAGGTGGGTGGGATGCTAGGGGGAGGGGTAGCAGTGGAGGTGCCGGTGGTGAGGCTGCCTCCCCGCCCCCACTTCACATGCGGGAGGACATCTCTGAAGCAGTTCCAGTCGGAGCTTTGTTTCCTACCTCGCTGTCTCACCTTCTTTGTGGTGTGGAAATCCCTTAGCTGTAGGTCTCACCTGTGATCTACGGAGCCCGTGGGAGGCGAGCCCTTCATACTGCAGGCATCATCATGGTGTCACTGGCGCGGGTGACAGACAAGGCCCGAACCAAGCTCAGACCCAGCTCGTTGGTGGAGGGTGGCAGCCGGGAGGCAGCAGACCATGCAACTAGCTGCCGTCACCTGACATTCTGCAGCCTCTCTAGACCTTGCCATCACCTCAGCCTGTGGGAGGTGCAGGAAGATCAGTTTATTTTATACTCATGGCCTTTTCTCTCTCTCTCTAAACAACTGATGCTGTAGAAAGCATTTTAAAGTAATTTTGCTTATGCACCAAACCCTTCCAGGGCAGCAGGGATACAGAATTTCTTCTTCTTCTTTCTTATGATCATGGAAAGCAGCTTGTTTGGGTCCCCTTTGATGGCTCAGATTTGGGTCCAGGTCTGAAGTGTTCCTGGTGACAATAATTTAGTCCTTTCTACTAAGGAGCCGGGAGATAAGGATTTATAGGGTACTAAATGGTTTTTTCCTTATAGCCACAAAGGTGACTGTGTCATGAAGAGCAGAGGGTCTTTATTCCTGTCTGGATGTGAGGGAAGCTTTGGCCATCAAGCCTGGATTAGCTTTCCGTGGCTGTGACAGAATACCCGAGAAAAGCGACTTGGAGGTGGAAACACTCCCTCACAGTCCTGGTTCACAGTTTCAGAGGTCTGTGGTGAGGCAGACACATTGCAGTGGAGCACAGCTGCTCTCACAGCATGGAAACCAGAAGGGAGAGGGAGCTGGAGAGCCAGAGCTGGCGGCATCCTCCTGCTTTCATTCTGTCTGGGCTTCCATTCTGTTGGACTGTGCCACTCACTTCAGAGTGGTCCCCGCATCAGTATGCTGCACGCTGGTCGGTTGTCTCTAGAAACCCTCACGGCACGCCCAGAAGTTTGCTTTGCTAATTTGTAGTCAAGTTGACAGTCAAGATTAGCCCTCACGACATGGGAATGATCAAGCAGACGAGAACAGCAGGGCATTGCAGGTGGAGGGGACAGCCCGAGCCAAGCATGGAGTCACCTCTAAGATCCATAAGCAGCAGCCTGTGGGTGTGGCACACAGGGCGCTGAGAAAGGTAGATGGGCAGAAGGGCCGGTCTGGCTGACTGGTGTGCTGCATCCTGTTTGTGCTCAGAGAGCCGTGGAGGTGACTTCAGCCAGGCTGTCAGCCCCTCAGGTTTAGGAGTTAAGAGAGCCCTTTAAAACCCCACCCTGCAGCTGGACTTGGGGCATGGCCCATAGTCCTCTGGGAAGCCAGGCAGGCAACTTGGAAACCTAGTGAAACTTTGTCTCAAAATAATAGAGAAGGGCTGGGGATATAGCTCAGTGAGAAGGCTGCGGGTTAAATCCCCAGTACTGCTAAAAACGAAAAAGTCATGGTGAAATCAAGTACCTAAATCATCTGTCCAGCTGTTTTACACTCAATTCTTTGCCGACCTGGGTGACAGATGAGGTAGCAGAGGCAGCATAGGCCTTGGATAAGGAAAAATCTTAGGTAACACAAAAGGAGTCAGAATACGGTACAAAATAAATTTAACCTGGTTAAAATGATACATGAGATTTAGCAGCACATTGAACTTTTTATTTTTTGAACATTAGGCATTGATGGATCCACAGTGGCCTAAATAGCCGTCTTGTGGATCCTGGTGGCCTGGGCTGTGTGGGGCAGGGCGGAGCTCAGCGGCTGCATCCCTCCTGCTTCCGAGTCCTGGGGCCAGAGAGTAGGGAGCAGCACCCGTGCTAGAGAAGCGCAGGCCTCTGCAGGGCCCCTGCTCGCCAGGGATTCCAGATGGCAGTGGAGTGCAGTTACAATGGTTTTTATTGTAAATATTTTTCCCGCAAATACACTGCCTTCTCATTTGTTTACAGGTCTAATCCACACATGTGTAAGGTTTATCTGCCTACAGGTAAACCAGATTTGATGGCAGAATCTTACCAAAAACTCCACAAAGCTTTGTTGATAACAAGTTTTCTTGGGATTTTGCCAGTTTTTCTCCTTAATCAAATGAGTCAGACTTTCCACCTGAAGTTTTTTTATCTCAAAACTTTTAAAGAATTTAAATAGAAATGGTTCACAGATAATGAGAAATCATGTTGTAGAAACTTTATTGAAGTTTGAGCTCCTAGAATTTGCTTTTGGCTTCTTAAGCATTAGGTGACTCCTAGCTTTGGGTCAGATATTGCCAGGACACATGGCCCCGTCTGTATTTTGAACTAACACTGAGTGGCTTTTCATTTAATCTGAAATACAGCTCCACTTTGAGGACTGGCGCTTTGGTGCCAGTCTGTCCCCCAGGAGGCTCAGCCCAGGAGCCCCTTGGAGCAGGGACTCTTTCCTGCTGGGGCAGGCCTGTGCTTGGGATGGAGACCACCACACCCATTGTCTTTCCTCTCCCTTCCCTTCCCTTCCCTCTTTTCCCCTCCCCTCCCCTCCTGGTGTCCCTTCTCCTACCATAGAGTCTCAGAGGCCTCATGCAGCACTGGGGGGTGTGGTGTAGTGGGGGAGAGCCCTGCAGGGGAGGGACCCAAGGTGGGGTTCCTGGAGACCTCTCCAGCCCACTCTGTGAGTTCGCTGTTAGCAAGAGGTTTTCCCAGGCATGCCATCACCTAGAAGTGGTCAGGATCGCCTTGCCCGCCTTCCTGTCCTCCAGAAATGTTCAAAGGGCCCTCCAACCTTTCTCTTTCTGGACCGGGAGGATGAGAAGCTAAATTTGTACTTTCAATAGATGATTGGCTTCATCCAGGCCTTTTTTCCTGCTGTAAATTTTCCCTGTTCCCTGGGTACTGACAGCCCCTGCCTGGCTGACCCACTGTGTGGCCCGAGTGTTTCCAGCGTTCCTTTTTGTATTGGAGAGATGAGTCCCCAGGGCCTTGGGATTGTCAGATTGGCTTAGCTCCAGTGTCAGTAATAATAGCAGCTAACACCTACTTGGTGTTTCTGTGTACAGGGTTCATTTACAGGGATTAAATTGTCTATCTGTTGCAGCCACCCTGTGAGATAGATGCTTCTGGATGCCTGCTGAGGAGCAGCAGGGTAAAGGCGTTATTCTGGGTGGTCTGTGGCCCTGCAGGATTGGAACCCAAGTGACCTGGCCACAGAGACTGTGCTCCTAACTCTGTGCTCCTAACTCTGATAGATGCTCCTGGATGCCTGCTGAGGAGCAGCAGGGTAAAGGCGTTATTCTGGGTGGTCTGTGGCCCTGCAGGATTGGAACCCAAGTGACCTGGCCACAGAGACTGTGCTCCTAACTCTGAGGCTGGGTGAGGCTGAACTGTCTGCCTCAGGCATACTCTTGGCCCTTTGTCCTGAGCAGGTCTGGCAGATCTTGCTGCCTAGATGGGGTGCCATGGCCAGCAGATCCAGGACACAGCAAGTGAATGTACCAGGAGCAGCTTCACAACTGCTTTCTCCAAGGTCTCAGGCACTGTGTTCCAGGCCACGCTGACTGCAGGGGTTGACCAGGCCTCCACTTGCAGTCTAGGCCTGTTTTTGCTGTGATCACCCTTCTCCCGCCTGGTGTCTCCAGGACCTGTCAGTGTTGCCTTGTGGGGAGCGACCTCTGCAGGAGGGAAGGAGACCAGGAGAGACCCGGCCTGCAGTCGAGACTGTCCTCGTTCAGCCCAGAGTTCAGGAGCCTGAGGAGCTAGAGGAGAGTTCTCCGTCGCACAGTAACTCACACACCCGCCTGCCGGGAGACCGTGGTGGCAGGGGGAGGAGAAATGCAGGACTCTTTACCTGGACAGCTGGGCCCCTGTGGGAGGCGCGCTTCAGGGCAGGGTCAGAAGTGAGAGGGTGACTTTTGAGTCAGGACCGTGAGCAGCCACATTAGCTCTGAGGGCCTCAGTGTCCTGTTCCTTAAAATAGGGCTGGGGTGGGAGGTGGGTTACTGCTGTCTGCAGTCCCTGCAACGCTAACTCCGTTACGCTGCAGTCCTGACCCCCAAACCTGAGGTCTGTTGAGTGGCCAGCTTGGGAGCTGACTCACAGCTCCCTCAAATAGGAGGCGCTATTTTGGACACTGCTGTCTGGGAGGGATATGTTTATAGCTAGAGTAGAAAGTACATTTTAATTTGCAGGTGTTTCCCTTCTCTGCCTGCGCCGCCCTGTGATTAAGCCTTGGTACCCTCCCTCCCTCCCTCCCAGAGACAGCCCCAGGCAGGCCTGGCACGTGGGCTGTACTGGGCAAAGCCCTCATCATGAGCAGAGAGGTAGCCTCAGAGAGAGGAGGACTCCTTGCTGGAGGCCAGGGACTGACCCCTCTGTGTCCCAGGAGCTCTGACAACCTCTATTCCTTGATGCTGTCTGCTGATCCAGGGCTAGATCATTTGTCAGAAGTTTGAGACAGGGTCCAGGGCATGAGAGGCTGAGCTGGCGCCATAGCCTAGCTGTGTTCTCCCCAGACCCCTGGAGCTGTGCTCCGGGTTAGGGCCCAGGGCGCCATAGCCTAGCTGTGTTCTCCCCAGACCCCTGGAGCTGTGCTCCGGGTTAGGGCCCAGGCAGAGAGGGGCAGACCACACCTGTTTTCCAGCCAACACAGGTGCCTTTCAATAGCTAAGACTGCTTTTCCTCACTCATTTGCAAGAAACCGTGGTAGTCTCTTTTGGTCCTTTGATGGTTACCAGCATGGCTGCGTAGAGGGTACTGGCCTCAGTTGGGGGGTGGAGGGAGTGAAATTGGGCAGTGAGGTAAGGGTAGAGGGTGGAAGAGGACTGTAGAGGAGGGTGCTGTAGTCCCATTCTGTCCTGCCTGTTCCTGAGCCACTCCCCACTCAAGTTATTAGCTTATTTGTATCAAAAACTGGGCGACTTCTTTAGTGCTCATTGATTGTAGGAGCTTGGGGGGTGGGGTCCTGTCCCCCGCTGGCAGGCCGTGGTGCTGGCGGGAATCTGCTGTGCTCCAGATGGGGGCTCCTCCTCCGTGTGCCTCCTGGGATGTGCCAGGTCCTGTGCTTCTGTGAGTTGACCAAGGTCCTGAGGACCTTTGGGGCTAGCTGTTGTGCCACAGTAATCACAGGCCAGTTCTAGTTGTGGGGACCTCACAGTTAAGGGTGTAGTCTGGTTGGTGGCACCTGTACCTGGGATCGCTAGTTGGAACCAGCTCGTCCCAGCCGTGGGAACCAGAGCTGTGACCCTGCTCTGTGTGAGTCAGCGGTATAGGCTGCTTCAGGATCTTCTCACAGGTGCCGGG
The DNA here is from genome assembly GCA_004026905.1 of Hystrix cristata. Taxonomy (NCBI): domain Eukaryota; kingdom Metazoa; phylum Chordata; class Mammalia; order Rodentia; family Hystricidae; genus Hystrix; species Hystrix cristata. The sequence continues at coordinate 51,212 of PVJO010001882.1, forward strand.
AAGCACCGATCCCCACTGCAGCACATAGCCCACAGTGTTTGTGACACAGAAAGGGTAGCCAAATGATGGGAAACCATGTGGACACAGTGTTGTCAACGGGGGTCCCAGTAATTGTCCTTGTCTGATATGTGAAACACTGGACATGTTCCAGCTTCTCTGAAACAAGTAACAGTTGCCGATGACATTTGAGGTGCCCAAGAGAGCAGCAGCATGTGTTCCTCTCCCAGAGAGGGCAGTCACTTACCAGGAAAACCCAGCGCGCTGTCGCCTTGGTTCCTGGGTGGCCAGCATGGGGTGAGTTGGTTCCCATGGTGATCTCTGGAGCCCGGTGTGCCTGACCTGGGCTGGCCCCTCCCCAGGGCCCCTGCCAGGGAACATGGGTCAGCTGTATTTTGGGCTGTGCCAGTTTCTAAAACTGGCCCCTAGAATCCCAGCGTGTGACTTCTTGGAAAGCGTCTCCTGGGACGCTATCTGCTCAAGCTTTTTTTTTTTCCCTTGGTGCTGGGGATCGAACTTGGGGCCTTGTGCTTGCCAGGCAGGCACTCTAACCACTGAGCTAAATCCCCAGCCCTACTCAAGCTTTAGAAACCGCCCCGAACAGCCCACTGAGGCAGGGAGTGGTCTCCAGGGAGCGATACCTGAGGCCCCTGCCGCCCTGCGCCCTGCAGCAGTGCAGTTCTCTGCTGACACCTGAAGCTTTCTGGTGTGTTTCTACAGGGCTCCTGGTCTCTGACTGTCTTGGCCATGTAGGGGACCACTCCTGAGAGATGACTCCCTGGGCCTTTAACAGGCGCTGGGCCTTGTGCCAGGGCTTTGTCAAGGATCGATTTATTAATTCCAGGCTACCTAATGGGGCAATTATTATTCATTTCCGTTCTGCAGAGGAGGGAAGGCATCTTAGACAGAAGTGGAGCGACTTACCCAGAATTTTATCTGGTGCCCTGTTATTTGTGCTCGTGCCACAGTGTAATGGTTTTTGCAGTAGAAAGGACCATCATGCCATTTTACCTTGTTAGGACGATCCCTGCAGATTGTGGTTCCCCTGCACTGTAAATTCTGGAGCCCCAGGGCTGAGCCTGGGTTTGCTGTCTTTTGGGTCTGCAGCCTATCCTGTGGTCCTAGTGTTTGCTGGTGACCCCTCAGCACAAAGCAGCAAATGACCAAGGCATCCAGCCAGCTCCAGTGCATTTGCACGTGCATTCTCTCACATCCAGCCAGCAGCCCCGCTAGCAGAAGGTGCCCACGTCTGCAGCCCCTGGGCCTCTAGGTACTGAATCTTCAGCTAGCCTGTCTTGTTGCTGGCAGCTGCCCCCAGACCCACGCGTCTGCCCCGCACTCACCCTGTGCCTGCCTGGGGACCACTGCACTCCTCAGGCCTCCCAAGCCGGGAGGGCGCACGGTGTCACCAGTGTGCACCCTCACATGCCAGTCTGGCTGCCACTGCAGGGGACCCTGCCTTTTGCCACTGTGCAGGGGAGGGAGAGGAGGCCCAGAGAATCAAGAAGTGCCTGGGGCCAGCCTGGGTCACACCAGCCTGCTGCAAGCTCACCTGCTGGTTACCTTTCAACTCCAGCTCTCTTTGGAGTGCTGTCTTAACAGAACAGGATTTAACCAGAGCACCTGTGGCATTTTCCTGCATCTGGTGTGTCCATCTCGAGGTCCGGGGCATCACTGAGTGTCCCTCAGGGGAATCCCTGGCCCACAGAGAGGCGGGAAGGGAGTCAGAGTGTTGGGGGAACATCATGGGCCTGGCGTGACCCGAGTGGATGGAGGTTGTCTAACTCTGAGGATGGCCTGGAGGGGAAAGCTGTGCTTTCCTCAAAGCCTGCGAGCGTCTGCCGTCCCGGTGCCAGCTTGGTCACTTGGCACACGTGAAACGTGCCGCTTCTCATAGCTGGAGCCGCGCTGCGCTCACAGTCGTCACTAGTGGGCCCTGGACCATCCTGTGGCCTCCGAGGGGGCTGCTTCCCGGGGAGCTGCATCTGGCTTAAGGTTGGCACATTCTTTACTTGTCGGAAGTGGTTGTAGGTGTAAAGATTCAGTGACCCAGTTCTCTTGACAAGTGATGCTAGTTACGTGGAGCCTCAGGGAGCAGATTTATGGAGAGAGAACGTATTTGTTACAGCGCTACGTGATCCTTGTACCAGGAGAGAACTCTGAGCATTTGACTCCCGTGGTCAGTTGTGCTTTGCCAAATCCCTGGAGGACGGGAAGGTGCTCTCTGCACTGAGTCATGGATGCTGGGTGACCTGGAGTACCAGGTAGCTGGTTTTTAGGGTTTTCCTGCCCAGCCCTCTGCCTCCAGCCAGGCTCTTTGTCCTCTGGGAGCAGGTTTCCCCAACAGCCCTTTTCGCTCTTCTTTTCCCTTCCTTATAAGTTTGCCATATTAGAGTTGTGCTGTTTGCTATCTGGTCTTGGCATAGTAACCTCACATGTGCTTTAAACACTTAAAAAGTTTAAATAAGCAGTGTTAAAGAAAGTGGTATCACAAGCGGTGTAAAGGACCTTGCTGGGCCCCCTTGCTCTAAAATGTCCTCTGGGTCCTGGTCCCTTTCCCCTCTGCCTTCACTCCTGTGCTTTCCACCGGATTGTGTTTTGGGACCACGACTTTGGAGGTGTGGGTAAACCGTGTACCACAGAGGGACAGCAGATTAATTTGTACCCTCCCTCGGTCAGGCATGGTTTAGCTTATTGCAGGTGGCCAGGGGGCCCTTGACGGGTGTCTAGTGTTGATCACACCTGCCTAGAGTGTGGGCCTTATAAGAAAGGCAGACCAGTGGGGGGTTAAAAATGGAAGCAGCCAACAGGAAGGTGAGCACCTGTAGACAGGTGTAACTGGCTCTCTTAGAAAGGAAACAGCTTGTCATGCCTGCCTGAGTGGTGGCGTCTCCTTGGTGGACCATCATGGGGGATGCCAGCAGCCAGCAAGTCCTCACTGGTGGTGGCCAAGGCTGAGGCCATCCAGGGCCAAGGCTTCTCTGAGCAGCACTGGGCTGTGACCAAACTGGCAGGTTCATACTCTTCCCCTGTCGAAGAAGTGCAAGCATGGCTTCCCATCTAAGCTTTAATTTTTTTACATTATATTGTTTTTTGAAAAGAAAAGTTTAAAATATAAGTGAAAATATGATATTAATGGTTTTTGGGTGTGCCTTATTATATCTTATAGTAATAAAAATGTTTACTAGACCACGCTTTATGAAAAACGGTAAGAATAATGTAGCCTAAGATATTTTTGTTACCAGCACAATTGAAACTACACACTCCTCCCTCCCTTCTCTGAGGTACCATTACCCTGAATTGGCTTTTTCTTATTTCCATCTATTTGCTTCTTTGAATTTTGTGACCCAGTCTTCACAGATTCTGTACTGGGGACAGGAAGCCAGCACTGCTTACTAGTTCTCACTTTCAGACTTGCGAGGCTGTGGTCAGAAACAGCATTTCTCAGAGCAGGCTTGTGTCTGCGCAGCTGCCCAGGTGGTCTGTATGGCCAGGTGCAGGTGGGGCGCTGTGGGGCGACGTCCTGATGGGTCGGGCGCCATCCTTGTCTCATCCTTCCACTTGCCCTGCCCTCCTGACAGATGTGGGGTGCTGGGATAGCCAGTCCTCACTGCTAGCGGGAAGGACAGGCTGGTCCGTGTCCACTCCCTCCTGGCTTGCTTCCTTCAAGAAGACCGCCCAGCACCCCTGTGGCTTTACACCTTGTCATTCTTAGGGTCCCAGCCAGCGACCTAAGGATGGCGACCTGAGTTGGCTCCTGTCCTTTCTCTTCTAGGCCCTGTCCCCCTTCCCGTCATCCACTCTGCTCCCATAGGAGACTGGACAGGGAGATGTTTTGCTCTGTGGCCATCCGAGGTGAAGGAATTGGCTGTGCCTGGCATCCCCGGAAGCCCGCACTCTTCTTCCGCCTCCTCCCTGAGCCTGTACTTCTGCATCAGGATGCACCTGTGTCCTTGCTGCCGCCATGCCTCCCTCCGCCCACTCGCTGGCACAGCTGGTTCTCCCAGGAGAGCCAGTGACCTCTGAATGGAGTGGGGTCCTTTACGTGTATGTTCAGAGTCCCCTGCTCCTTGCACTGAGGACTCTGCCATCCTCCACTCTTATCGCTGCCCTGTCACCCATTTATCTCGGTCAGCAGAGAGACCTGGGCACCTGTCTCTGAGGCTCTGTCCCTCCTGATGGCTCCGGTGTGTGGGGATAGGTCTGGCAGCACCAGGCCTGTGGCCTTCAGACTCGCGTTCTCGGCACCCTCTTTCTGCCCATGTGTCAGGCCCACCGGAGCTTCGTTTTCACTGCCCTTGGGAGTCCAAAGTCTGAGTCGTGGTGGTTTTTATGTGACTAGGGGATGCAGGAAACAGTGTACACAGGATGCTGCAAGACTGGGGAGGGGCAAGGTGTTGAGTGGCCTCTGGAGGGCATTGCAGAGGGAGGAATTAGCCCAGGAGGGCTAGGAGCACAGTGGGACACTGTGTGTGAGGGGGCTAAACACCCAGAGTGGGTGTGTTCTCCGTCTTACCAAAATGAGAATACTTACTATATGACCCAGTAGAAAAAAAAAGAAAAGTATGCTACATCTACTCATATAGCTTTCTACTGAATGTGCTGTTTTTGTCCCAGAATCCAGTCCAGGCCTCCACATTACCTTTATTTGTCAAGTCTCCTTGAGCTTCTCTTGGTTGTGATCATTTCTTAGAATATCTTTGTTTTTGATAACCCTGACAGTTTTGATGACAAACGTTTAGGCATTTTTGGATGCCTTTCAGTTTGGTGGTGTTTTGTGTTTTTTAACATTACTAGACTGGAGTTGTGAGCTTGGGGGAGATGGCCGCAAAGGGGATGTGTCCTCATTGTATCACCTCAAGAGGACATGCTGTCACCATGGCTTGCTCTCTGGTTGAAGCGGAGTTTGTCAGGTGTCCCCACCCCTTTCCACACTGTGTTCTTTGGAAGGAGTCACCTCACGCAGTCCTCATGGAGATGAGTGGGAGTTACAGTTGTGCTTTCTCTCTTTGAGGAAGGAGTAACTACGTAGATTATTTGGGATACTTCTTACACAAGACGTCTGTCTTTCCTCCCCCATTTATTTATTTAGCCATTTATAGCAATGTGGACTCAAGGCTATTTTATTCTTTGGGTTATAAGCCAGTACTAGGTTATTGGCCGTTGGGAGCTCTTTCATTTGGCTGCTAGTCTCTTTGACATGCTTCATCATTCTGGGTGTTGTTTTTAGTTTGTTTTAAAGCACTTCTTTACTTGACACTGTTAAGAAGTTCTCGGCTGTCTTACATATTTCCTGTCTCAGCCTTAGAATCAGCCATTTCTTCCAAGAATATTCATCTCTTTTATTGGAGTATAGTCTTAAAAACCAAGACCTGGTTATCAAGTGGCTGAAGTTATAATTTCAGTTTTTGTACACTCATCTGAACAACAAAAACAAAGGATCTAAACTGCAGTAGTAGCAAAGAGTAACTGCAAACCACTCTCCACCTGCCAGTTTTATATCCCTTTCTTGGGCTCTACACACAGTCTTACAGTGCACATGTGATGTGTACTTTATTCTGAGTGCTGTATCTGAAGTCGTCTCTACAGTGGCTCGAGGTGGAGATGCAGCACACAGGTCTTGGATGAATGAGTGCTACTCACTGCTCTCCCAGTCGGGTAGTGGCTCTTAGTCAAAGGCAGTAAAATCTAACCTGAGGGACCATTTAAAGGAGGATAAGGGGAAGAGAGAGCAAGAAAGATGTGCCACATACAGAATCCTAATAACTCCAGTCAATGTAAGTATATGTCATAATGTGCGCTAAGACAAATGATATCAATAACTCTGTAAAAAGAGATGGAGGAATCAGAGGAGGAGGGTGGAGGGGAGGGAAGGGGAAGAGAATTAGAAAAAAAAAAAGCTGTACTTTGTACATGTACCTACTTTGCAAGATGATTGTAAACTTCTAGAATTGCAAAAATGTACTGATAAAAATTTTTTAAAAATCTAACCTGGGGGAAAAGGCATTCCAAATGCCCAATGAGCTCTATAGCCTGGAAGCAAGTAGGAGCTCCTTAGAGGAAGAGGTTGCTTGCAGCAGTAAGTAGTTCGGGGAAAGGAGTAGGAGATGGGGCTGGAGCTGGTCCCTGCAGGTCAGACAGAGTGGGGAACGTGGGAAGTTACCAGCAGTGAGGACTAGGTAGAAGCCTTGTTCTCCAACCTGAGCACTTTAGATTCTTGCCTTTGAATGCGTGCATACGTGGAGCTCGTGTGTACACATATTTGTGTGCATATGTGCCATAATCTGTGGCCTGTGAGTCTCAATAGGAGGCCAGTTTGGAGGCTGTTGGCTTAGCCCTATATGGGGTCCTAGTAGGAATGGTAAAAAGAGGGTAGTGAAAGCAGTGAAGTCTTAAAGGAGAGGGGGAAGAATTCTTGATTGGTGTTTGGAAAGAGGTGTCAGACTTACCTGAGGTTCCACAAATGGTGGTATCCTGGAGGAAGAGAATTCAGAAGCCAGTTCTGGAGGAATGAACAGATCCCAGTTTCAGGGAGTTCCAGGAGTGCAGGGAGATGGGTAGGTGACTTGGAAATGCAGAATTGATCCTTGGAGAGTTATTGGGACTGTGCTGAGAGGGGCTTAGGCATCATCTACTGGGTAGCTGTAGAGGATGAAGCTGGGAAGGCTGGAGAGTGGAGCATGTGTGACGGACCAGGCCTGGCCTGAACCCCTCCCCAGTGTTGGGAAAAGAAATGACCCTGTCATGCTGAGTGACTCACGGGGTCCAGGGATGCTCAAGCACTAACTGGGAGCTGACGTCTACATACCGTGAGTTGACACCACTGGTGCCAAGCAGCTTAGGGTGTTTTATCTTGGAGACTATGGGCTGCTCTGCTGGAGCCCTGTTGAGGTGCTCATCTCCTCTGACAGTTCCATTCTGAGGGAGACTTTGACCCTAATGCTTTCTTTTGGGTATAACAGAAAATATGTACCAAGATACATCATGTATGGGTACAGAATTAATGTAATGAATGTGACCATTATATGTAGAATGTACCAATACATGTTCTTGGTTTAAAATAAAAAAAAAAAAATAAAAAAAAAAGAAAATATGTTCTCTGTCCTGTAACGGAGGTGTGATTTGCTTCTGGGAGGGAGGTCGAGTGGGTGCATTTTTAACTATTTGGTCTGAGTTTTTGCCCTTGGATGAGGTGTTTTTATGTGGGATTTGTCATCTGCCCCTCTGCAGCCTTGAATGTCTGACTGTTTTCCCCCCCGTCTTTCTGCAAGGAATTAACGTCTTAGTAGGACCCATGCGCTCATGGAGGGAGGTGCACGGTCTGGGAAGGCCGGAGCTTATGGAGCTTTTCCTGAGTTTCTTGTAACCTCCTGAGATGGGTTGGAGTAGACATGGGAGTTGTGGCCGTGGTGAGAAGCGCCCCAGTTCTGGGTGTTTTGCTACGACTTGCCATGGCTTGGGGCAGGGCAGGGGGCTGCTAGAGGAAGGGAAGACCCCAAGCCTTTGGTATGCCTCCTGGGGAATGGTGGCACCATCTGCAGAGATGGGGAAGATGGAGGACAGAGCAGGTAGACCTTCCCAGGAAGTTGGGAGTCACCACCAAAGGCCTGGGTTTTCCTGCTAGTTTCCTTTTCCTGAGCTACTTGTCACATGGGAATCTCTCTAAAAGAAAAGGCTCATAATAGCACCTGACTGAAGAAAAGAGCCCCACATGAAGGTGACGCTGTCCACGCGGGGGGACAATGTCTTCACCCCAAGCCTTGTGCGTTGGTGTCACAGCTGGATATGCAGGTGGAGCGTGGGGTTTCTGGTGAGGAGTCTGACACTGCCCCGGTTAATACATGGGACGCCTCTGGAGATGTCTGTGGTCTGCTTCCGTCCCAGCTCCTTTCCTGTCCTCGTGGGGATGCCTTCCTCCCTCTCTTGTGCTGTTTGAAACTAGGACTTCACATCTTGCCCTAGAATTGCCACCAGCCTGTGGCCTCAGGGCCCCGGAGCGCGCAAGGTCAGAATCTAGAACAGCTGCTGCCCTCCCTTGTCGATGGCCACAGCGAGGTGGGTGGAGAGGCTGTACCTACATCTGGCCTGCAGCTGGGGCTCAAGCAGTACATCCTTTGGTGTCCTAACATATCGTGAGAGGTCTGTGTTTGTTTTCTAAAATCATTTCGCAATGTGTGAGCTCTTTCTGCTTAGAAAGTAAAACATGTTCAAAAGAAAATAAGCATTTTAATGGTAGCTTCCTAATTTCAAAAAGTGCAGTGGGAGAAAATGAAATGAGGTTACATTTCTTTGTTGGTAGAGGAAAAAGCACATTAAAATCCAAACTGGGTCAGAATAGTATGAACAGTAAATTCTATTTGTATCTAATTGCAGCAGAGACTCAGTTAACCAAAAACAAATCATATTTCCAAAAGTGGTGTGAGTGAGCCTTGTATACTTCCGGAGGGGAGGATTTTCACAGGGAGGGTACTAGCAGTCAGGTGGCTGGGTTCTCTGAGTTTGGAACAGGTTTCTGTTTTCAGCCAGTGCCTCTCCTGAAAGGGAGAGCATGCTGCTCCCTGACCCAGTGGCACAGTAACATCCAGGGCAGGAGGGTCTCACGAACAGCCTGAGGACCTAGGGCAGGGCGGGGACAGAGAGTAAACTGAGTGTCGTTGAGCCCTGGTGCTCATCCGGTAGCTGTTTTCTTTGCAGCACGGCCACACACACACACGTATGGGCAGTGTGGTGTGCAAGCCTCGGCCAGGAAGGCACAGACTTTTCACTCAATAAGAACATTGCAAGCTGATGACCTGATAGCAGGAGGAGAGAGTGAGTGGACCTGGAAACCGAGAAGGAACAGCAAGCCAGGGCACTGAATATTTAATCAGGCAGCCCTCACCATCCGAGGGAAGGCCTGTCTCACGGGCATGCCCCTGAGCCGTGCTCATCTTCCCACGTCAGAGGAGCAGGCAGTGGAGTCCCGGGCACGAGGCCCGCCAGTGCACACTGATCGCAGGCAGAGTTAGGCCCGTGCTGTTTCAGCTATTAGGAGTCCTGTGTTCAGGATGGTCCTTAACATCAGAGGAGAGTGTAACACATTTCAGGATATTTCTCCTCATGTGGTTTGCTTTTTAAAAATTGCCCCCTAAATTAAATCTCACCAGCTAGGAGGTGCTGCCAGAGGTTTCCCTGCGTAACATCTCTCATTGGCGGCGTTGGCCCTGTTGATATGCTGTCCTAGGAGGGCCCTTTGTCACTTACTCCCATTTTACTCATGGAGTCTGTCCTGCCCTTGGCTGGCCTGGAGCTCTCAGACGGCTGTGAGGACCAGGATCTCTGGGGATGGAGGGTTTGGTGTGATCGTGAGGGTGGGCACTCACCCTCCAGGAGCTGACCTGGACGGGTACCCCCGGGCCCTATCCGTAGGGCATAACCTGGACCTGCTGGCATCAGTTTCCTATCTGTCAGACCCAGGGTGGAAATAGAGCCCAGTTGGATTCCTGTCCAGAATAAAGCAGCTGTAGTTTTAAGTACTGGTTTTGGGCTTTGTGGGTTGAGGAGTCCCATTTCATAGATGAGGGCTCTGGTCCTAGAGGGGGTCTGGTCCTAGAGGGGATCCAGAGTCCAGTCCCTTTCTGCAGCTCCTCCCCAGCAGGGTAGAATTGGCGTTGGAGCCAATTTCTCTGGCCTACCCCGATGTCATGGGGCAGTGGCTTCCTGCTGGAACTTCAGCCTGAGCACACCCCCAGCCCCAACAACTGCCTGTCAGGTGGAAAAGGTTGGCTGTTATGGTTTATATCTAGGTGTCCCCCGACAGCCTCATGCATTCACAGGTCAGGGTTTTGGAGGGTTGTTGGACTATGAGGTGCCATAGCTGGCTTGCAGGTGGGAGGTGGGGCCTGGTAGGGGGAGGCAGGTTGCTGGAAGGCTGTATCTCCCTCCCTGGCTCCTGATTTCTCTCCCTGCTTCCTGGCCTCCATGACACGAACAGCTTTCCTCTGCCAGACCCTCCTACCATGCCTCCATGCCTTGGAGCTGGCCAGCTAGGACTAAAAACATGAGCTCAAACAAACCTCTCCTCCTTTAAATTGGGAGTGCTGGGTATTTTGTCCCAGAGATGAGAAAATGACTAAGATAACTGATATCTTCACATTCCTAGCTTTCTCCTTAGTTGGATTCTGAGACTACCATCTGCTCTCCATGGGGACTGGGCAGCATGTAGTGATGTCCAGGTATGTGTTGGTGACCCTTCCTCTCCCAGGCCTGGCTACCTGAGCCAGGTGTTTATCAAGAGGGTTGAGCACCACGTTTCTTCTAAGTGTTGTTTCAACCCTTTTGGCTTTCTCAGGTGAGTGAGTGGCCCAGCATGGAATGAGCCCTCTGTGTGTAGATCTGCCGCTTGAGGGGGATTCACTGAGGAGGGATGTGTGTGGCTTGTCAGCCTATCTAGCTCCTTGTTGATCTGTCATCACGCCCCTCTCATGATGGCAAATTTTCCCCACATTTTACAGATTACTTGCTAAGTAGAATTTATATCCGGGTACTGTGATTTTTAACAAAAATAGTGTACAATATATTTGAAGACATGGCTTATTTTTGCTGGGGAAAAATTTCCTTGTAATGTATACAGTTTCTGTTCTGCTGGTTGATGCCAGCGTCCTTAACATGGAATGTTAGGCCAAAAGGAATTTTGTATATACTATTTTGGTAACCAAGAGTAAAGAAATGAAGAAGAAATTCTATTGAAATCCACTTCTGGAATGGTGGTGTAGGAACTCTGTGGATCTACTCCTCAGTGTAACAATAGTAATGGGAGAAAATTATTTTAAGAAAACACTGAATCAGAATATCCGGGAGGTGTCCTAAAGGCATACATGAGCAAACGAAGAAGCATCTGTTATGAAAATCTGCCGACTCTCCGTAGGACACAGGAGTTTGTGGCCCTTGAGGCAACACCCACTTCTCCCGCCCCAAACCTGCTACCCAGCATAGCGTGACAGAAGCTACACTCTGACCCCGTGTGGTTGAAACAGATAGTGTAACCCCAGGAGGGCAGACCGGCAGCATTTCTCACCCCCACCCTCAGAGGGTGCAGAGGTGAGTTCCTATCCTGCCCTCATTTTAGGGCAGGTGCTCTCTCCCAGGCTAAGAATAATTTCAGGACCTCACTTGACACCTGGTGTCCAGCTTGCTTGAAGTCAGGCTGAGAAGACTAAAGACTAACACCCTCACCCAGCACCCTGGTTATGAAGTACAAGTGTCACTCAGAGAAGCAGGCCATTGTCCCTGTCCCCAACCTCCAGAGTAGCAGCCCAGAGATTTTTGTCAAGTAGGGAAATGCAGGCTGTAAAAACAGAACACTCTGAAGCTCTCCAAGGATACTGACTTTATAAGAGAGTTCTGGAAACAATCAAGTATATGGGAGAGAGAGGGAGAGAGGGAGAAGGCGATAGGGAGGGGGAGGGAGGGTAAATAAGTGAGGTGAAACCAAAGTACTCCCAGACAAAAAAGAGAGAGAGAGAGAGAGAGAGAGAGAGAAGGAGGAAGAGGGAAGAGAGGGCTTTGTTAATATACTTGCTTTACAGGAAATACAGAGGTTCTTTAAGCAGAAAGCAAATGACGATAGACAGTATTTTAAATTCAGATGAGAGAATAAACAGTGCTGTTGAAGGTAATTGTGTAGTTACAAGACAGTATAAATATATAATTCTTTTGTTTTTAAACTGATTTTCAAAAGCAGTTTTATAAAATAATATATACATAATTATGTTGTTGAGCCCCACACTCCTAGAGGGTAATATATCCATCCGGCAGTCACTGTGTGGAGGAGGCAAGTAGGAGCAGAGCTGTAGTGGAGTAGGAAGATGATACTGAGTAGTAACTCACATCTTCAGGAAAAATGAAGAGACGCAGGCCTGGTACTGGAGAAGGCTAATATAACCAACTCTGTAACTTTATCCTTGCTCTCCTCACTTAGCTTCTCTAGAGACAAACTTATATAAAGTAATAATTGTGACAGTATAGGTTGTGGTTCGTAACTTACTTAGATATAATATGTATAGCAGTAATAGAAGAAAACCAAAGTGGGAGAACCGCATAGGAGTATTGGGTGGTGAGAGTGAAGGGATGAGAGGTTGTGCTACAAAGTGTCCGTGTAAAGCAAAGGGAAGCATTACCCAGAGAATGGAGGAACTAGAAGGCAGAGAGGTCTGTATCCTTGCTACCCTCAAAGAGTTTTCTTTTAGGGGTCTAAACTATTAAATTTTGTTGTGTTTGTAATTCTGTTTGAGAAGAAATTCTGTCAGGCTTGTGGGTGGAGCCCTTACCTCTGTTCTGTGTCTGGTCCACTTTTGAAGGTGTGTTTTAAGTGCTGTACTCAGGACACGCGCACGCCTGACCTGGAGTTGTAAAGATAGAGGGAACAGCTGCACTGTGAGGGAGGCACTTGGGACCTACAGTGCATGGTTGGAGCCAGGCGTCCTGGTTCTGCTGCTGTTTGCTTCCCCCTCTGACGCTGGATTTGGGGTGTGAACGTGAGCACTGAGTCAGATTGGGACTGTAAAGTACTTGAGGAAGCCGTGCTACCTCGCCAACCTGCTGGAGTCAGATGTGGCGGCGGAGCAGCGGGGAGGTGGGGATTGTTTCTCTGCCTGCTATGCAGACCTGCACCCCGTGAGCAGAGGCGGGGCTCCTCTGGTCCTCGGCCTCCTGTTGGCAGCACGCTCCGACTGGCTGATGGATGTGTACAGCTGTGGGCGAGAGTAAGGTGCATTGTTACGGATCTCGAGGCTCTCACCTGCAATGTGACTGTGCTCGGAGGCAGGGGTTGTAAGAGGTAGAGGTCGAGTGGGGCTCTAATCCGGGGGCTGGTGCCCTTAGGAGGAGAGACCGGGAGGAAGAAGGATGTAGGAGAAGACCACAGCCAGAAGGCGCTGTCTGCTAGCTAGCAGGAAGAGCTCTTTCTCACCAGGAACAGAACCAGCTGGCACCTTATCGTGCACTTCCAGCCTCCAGAATCATGAGAAGGTGAGGGTCTGTGGCACTTTGTTAGGGCAGCCTTCTCAGCATAATACATGTCTCATGTGGAGTCTTGGAGTTCTTGCTCGGTATCCACAAGCATTAGTGCCAAGGTCTGCCCAAGGAACTGGGAAAACAGCTGCAGTCAAAATCATAGAGGTGGAATTATGAAAGATAATTATAAATACAATGCTATTTTGGAGATGTTCTTCTCTCCGCCCTTTAACCAGCCCGGTGACAGAAGCCATCTGTTGACCTGCTGTGGCGTCTGGCTGGTGTGCACGTGATGCGTGGCAAGAGGGTTGCAGGCCAGCAGAGATCCGAGAAATACCAGCTGCACTTTGGTGGCGTTTGGTCATTGGGGTATTTTTACCACTGCTTAGCACTTTCTCTGGACAGCCCTTTCTTTGGACGGAGGGTTTGATCTCTCGTGCTGCCTGTTTAAGATCCACAGAGCACTGTATTTATTTGACTTTATTTGAAATTTTAAAGCTTATTCTGAATGTTGCCTCAAGTGATCTGATGAGTGCAGAACTCTAGAATTTATGCCTTAAAAGGCTGAACTACTGATATGTTTAGAGGCTTTCTTATGACTTATTTCTCTTATTTTCTGAACCATCTGTGGTAGAGCAGCTAAAAACCCTTTCGGAATTAGTGTCAGAAAGTCTTTCTTCTTCTTTTTTTTTTAGTTAAATAAATATTATGTTTTATTTTTATTTACTTTCGTAATAAACATTGTGCTTTAGGTTCACAGCAAAATTGTGCAGAAAATAGAGTCTTACATCCTCTTACTTCACACAGAAGGTCTTTTGGTTGTCCTTTTGTCAACATCAAGGATGCCAGAAGATTCCTTCTTTAGAAAAGCAGGAAGTTTCTCAGCATGGTTGAGTTTCACTGACCAGGCAGCTACAGTATCTGACTGCCCACTCAGGTTTGCAGCTGGAGGAACATGCGTCCAGGGAAGCAGCAAGAGATGACATTAGCTGACCCAGAGCTAATTCCTGGGCAAGTCTTTCCACATGTCAGACCTCAAGCTGTCATCCTGAAGAAGTGATGTGTCATTGAAGATTTAGACCCTAACGCCCATCTCAAATCCTTCTCATCCAACCCTGAGCAGGCCTAGCAGCATCCAATTTGTGGGGACTGTGGTCTACAAAGCCTTCACTCATACTTTCCTATTGAGATTGCCAGCAACGCTCAAAGGCAGGATTGTCTCCCCCGCATTATGACAGTGGCTGTGGACTCAGAGTCTAGCTTGCCCACAGTCTGGCACTGGCTGGTGGTTGGGGACGGCAGTGGCACACTGGGCTTATGAGCCCTGCCCTGGGTCCATTGTCTCCTGAAGGGTGTGTCTGTCATTAAAGAAAAAAATCACTCAGCATGGTAAGGAAGACATTATTGAGGACCATTCAGTAGTTATAGAGACCACTGCAGCAGGGTCTTGTAGGTGATGATAGATATTGGGCCCAACTCTGAATACAGCATGGGCTGGGCAAGTAGGAATTTATAGCCAAAGAGTTGGTGCTGGTAAGGATCAGTGGATGAAACATTACTAAAAGGAAATATCTGGTGGGGATGGAGGTTCTAGCTACACCACCGCAACAGTTCTTGCTGAAGAGAGGCCAGGGTGACGACATGTCCTGGGGTGGGTGTGAGCATGGTGGAAGAAGAGGGTCATGATCAGTTATGGTTGATGATCTGATGTCAAGGGTTGGAGGTTCTTGCTATACAAACTTGGGAAGGCTCTTTGCTAAAACTGGATTTCACAAGGAAGTGCAGAGATGGGCATAAGAGACGGTTCAGGAGCCAGACTGAGTTTGACCATACAGAGGACCATTGTCATGTTCCTTGGTGGGATGGCTGCAAGCCTTAGATCTGAATCCTTAAATTTGTATATACATATACTTAAATAGTTAGTTCCAAATTTCCTATGTAGTAAATTTAAGCTTAAAAAGTATTTAAAGGAAACCCCACAGAACACAGTACAAGGTTATGGTAGAAGCGATGACTCCCTGAGGGCCCTTTAGCAAACCCTTTAGTATTCATGCCACCTCGGGGAGATGGCAGCATAGAAGTCAGAGTCCTTCTGTTGCTGGTTGTGTACAGCATGACTGGAGACAGGACTCCCTGTTCTGAGTGTGAAGTCCTCACCGAGACAGGAAACGATGATTTCCATGCAGTTGGGCAGGCTTTGTTGTGAGAAGCAAATGACAAAACAGGATAAACACAATTGGTATTATTTCGGGCACCCCGCCAGCATGGCGGAATACATGGGGGTGGGGTGTGGGGAGTGAGAGTCACATCTGCCGAAGGGACACTGAATGCACAGTTTGTGATTTGCGTGAAACGAGGTGGTTAATTAAAATCTGGACCAGACCAGGAGCCCAGGGCTCTGACCTGGTGTCGTCTGTGCCCCTCACGTTCTCTGCTGCCCGCTTGGGCTGACAACACAGGTGCCTGTGCCACTGAGCTGAGCGGCGCTGGGAGGGTTTCCACTGCGTTGCTGTTAGGGCCTCTGGACCTGTGCAGCGGGTCTCTGACTCATCCGTGACCCCCATGATCTTCATCCATCAGCACCACGCCCCCCTACATGGTGTTCTGGAGTGGTGTGAACGTATTCACACCTGTCCAGTGGTGTGCAGCCGGCCTCCAAGGGCCTGGTTCTGACTGAACCCTGCTTATGGCCCATTGGTAGTCAAGGGTGTTAGGCAACACCTGCTTTCTCCTGGGCTGGCTGAGTTCTCCAGATGAGGGAGAACATTGTGCATGGTGGAGGCCTGCCCACCTGCCTCTTTCAGTGTCCTGGCCTGTTCTGGAAGAGCAGGCCCTGGAGTCAGTAAGGAAGCCAGGTGACCTGCTACACGCTGGGTTCCAGTTTTTAGTTTTTCTGCAAGTTTCTTTCAGTAGGAGGTAGAATCAATTCTAAAACGTGAATTTTGAATGCACATTTTCCCCGATTTCTTTATTATCTGACTGCCAAGAATTTTTATTAAAAAATGTAAAAGCACAAGTAGAGGTTTTAATTAGCCTTCATGTTACTGCTCTTGGTGATGGTAATTGTACATATGATATATGACAGGGAGACACTTGTGGGGGCCTTTGTTCTCTGTGCCATCGCTCCATTTCAGAATTCAGCTACAAACTTAGAGAAAAAGAAATAATTATGAAGGTACCTTTTGACATTTTTCTTGTGATTACACACATAACCGGATTTGTTCGCATTCTGCTTGGAAACAAAAGTATAATCATCCCAGGAATCTTTCTGGAACAAGACCGCCGTGAAAGAAAAGGTGGATAGTTGTTGCACCTTTCTTGAGCAGTTCAGGCTGCAGTACCTGCGGTGAGGTCGCCTAGGAATCCAGCTCAAAGGCGAAGGACGGCCCTGTCAGCAGAAGGTGTTTGCCGATGGACCTGACACTGCTTGTCTCTTGAGTTACCAGATGGCTGTAGTCTCTAGTAGTTGTTGATGTTACTGGGTTTTGCATTTTCAGAGTCTGTGTGTCCTTCAGAGCTCGTAAGTGTGGCCTGACTTTAGGTTTAGTTGTGCTGATGCCAAGCTGGTCTTGGGAGCCACGTGGAGACCTTGTGAAATGAAGAGTTGCCCTGTGTGTGTTGGCTGTGACTGTTGCCTGTCATCCCTTGGAGGGTGCCGTCTTGGCCCAGCCTTTCCAGGCCTGAGCCTCTGATGGTGAGAAGCGATGCCCACCACCATCCTTGTAGGCAGGGTCCTCCCAGGTTTGTGCCAGCTGATCCAGAGGGTTGTCCTGAAGCCTCAGTGGGAGAGTTCTAAGAGAACACCAGCACGGCTCAGATTTATTTGAACCATTACGATTCTGGAGCAGTGGTGGAGAACTGTGACACGCACGCTGCAGTGGGCTGTTTGTGTCGCTGAAAGCTCTAAAAGCTTCGCCGCCATCACTGTCCTAGAAGATCCCTTGTTGCCTGCAAGCTGAAGCCAGCTCTGGGGTCGGACATTAAAGGCTCCCTGCAGCCCACCCTGTCCTGGCTCTCCAGCGCATTTGCCCTGTCACTTGGAACATTGGATTTTTCAGATCTCCTCTGTACCTTTTGAAGTCAGATCTGTGGGCACCTCCCCTGGATCATCCACCAGGTTTCACATGCCTTCCTCACCCCCTTCATAGCCCTGGGCAGTTGTTTCATTTTCTCTTGGTTTTGTCTTACCTGAGTATTTTACTTCATCATTAGGGTCCTTGAGGCAGGGATCACTTCTGACTCAACTGTACGCCCTGTAAGTGTCTGACTTGGCCCCAGTTGAACAGATGAATGAATAACTGTGGTTCTAGATTTCGGGCTTGTGGACACCCCTGTCAAGAGTGTGTTTCCAGCCATTGAGCCAGGCCTGCCAGCTGAAGCCAGAAACGCCTCCTCCAGAGCCCCCCAGAGCTGCTGTCTGTCGTCTACCCCAGCCTCTCCTCTATTGGCCTGGTTTGCACTGGTGGTTGAGGCAAAATGCCACCCGCCCAGGAGGAAGATGTCTCTTGGAGCACAAGGGTTCCGAGTATCAGTGGGGGCTGCTCCCTGCTCACTTGAGCCCACTCCGCTGCAGTGCTGGTGGGTGACTTTGGAGCAAAGATACGGGGGCCTCAGTGGCACCGCTCATTGCTCTGCTCCCAGAATTGCTTTTCTTCTTCGTGGGTTTTAATCATTCTAGTCACTGTCAGCTTCTCAGTAAGAACTGCAGCCAGGTTACCATGGGTGAGACTCCAGGAGGGGTCCTTCATCCCCAGCAGCGTCAGCCAACCAAACAGCACAGCAGGTGGCCAAAGCTCTAGACCCTCTCTCCAGAGATGTCCTGGGTAAAGATCTAGACTGCCGCCTTTTCTCCTCCTCCTCCCCTTTCTTTCTATTTTCCTCTTCCTCTTCCCTTCTTCCCTCCCCTTCTTCTTTTGTTATGTGGATACAGGCACTGGATTGAGCTCTGTTCCACCCAGAGGTGAGTAGTTCAAACAATATTCCATATTTACAGCTAAAGCCAGCAGCTAATGTAGCACTTTCTAGAGATCCTCATGTTGTAAAGCATGCACAGTGTTGGGCTCACTTTCTGTTTCCATGATACCTAGAGGACAGAGCAGTCTCTCCTCAATTTCAGTTTGTGGTGAGGCAGCTGGAAGCACTTGGTTCATGCTGCCCACTTGAAGGCCTTGGGCAGGTCGTCCCTAGTCTCCTGGCTTCCTGCCTTGTTCCAAAAATAACTTTTCTTCCTGGCATTTCATTGATCTGTGGGTGTTGCTTTACATTTCGAGCCCTTTGGGGAATTTTGTTGCTACTTAGAAAACGTCCTATTTTCTCATGAAGTCAACTTTGACACTCATGAATTAGAAAGTAAGCTTAGTGATTATAAAAATAAGCAGAGCCCTCCCAAATCCTGGAAAGAGCTTTTGAATTTTTATTAGTCATACTGTGTTGGTGACAGTCTAGCAGGAAATAACATATTTGGAACCCTAACCTCTTCAAGCCTGCGTGCCCTGCTGCTGAAGGTGTGGGAAGATGGGAGGGCCTTGGAGGAGCAGGATGAGGGCCGGGCCGCCGTGGGCACGGCTGGAGCTGAAGTTAGCATGGATCCTGCAGTGTGCAGATACCAGTGCGGGCAGTAAGCTGGAGACCGTCTTACCGGGTTTTCTGAGCAGCTGCATCTTCCCTTTGTTTTCCCCAAGCTCTATTAGCGTGAAGTTTTGGAGGTTGCCCAGAATATTAACGTACTACACTAATAATTTTGCTGTCTAGTAAACAAAACCAAGACCTGGTTTTGTGGTTTCAGTGACGCAGTATAAACCAGAACATGGACTTAGTTTCCCATTCTGAAAAGGCACACGTGGCCTCAAGACTATGTTGAAGCTCCTTTTCCACTGCTGTGACAGATGCCTGAGATAAACATAACCTTGTTTTAGTTCATGGTTTCAATCTGTGATCACTTGGGCCATTGCTTTTGGGCCTGTGATGAAGCACAAAGCAGAGGAAACCTATTCACTTTGTGGCAGCCAGGAAGCAAAGAGAGGAAGGGGCTGGACTCCCCTACAAGGGCAGCGCATGATGACCTCACTTCCTCCCACCAGGCTGCCAGGGAACCCCCTCAAGCTTTCACTACCTCCCAGTAGCACCACAGGCTGGCGACCAAGCCTTTAGCTTATGGGGCTCTGAGGGTCATTGAGGGTCATTTAAGATCCAAACGTAGAAGCGTGGACCTGTCTAAACCATCTGGGAGTTCACAGATACTCAGCTCCTCTGAAAAGAGTGAACTTTGCTTTTATGTTTGGGGTAAAGGACCAGTCATGTCTTTAGGTTATTCATGTGATTGGGCCGACCCTGGTCAAGGCCTCCCCCATTTCCACATTGGTGCACCATGTTTATGTACTCGGTGCTGGCAGCGTGGTGAGCTGGTTCGCTTTCCCTGTGGGGCTTCTTTGGATAAACCTGAAGGAAGATGTGGGAATTTTTTTAAGGAGGCGGGGAAATGCATGCTTTGTCCTTGAAGAATGGAGCACATGTTACCGGTGTGAGCAAAGGATGGTGTGGTGACTGTTCCTCGAAATACCTCTACATATTCTTCATTTGCCAAATCAGGACTTTCTCCAGTGAGTGAATAAAACCTGCTACGAACAGTAAAGAGAAGAAACTGCAAGCACAGTAGTCATACAAAAAGAGCAGAGGGCTTGCTCGTAGAGCCAGCCCATGGCCACAGAAGCGCAATCCAGAACAGCAAGACTCGCTCATCCCACTTCCCCCGAAGTACATACACTGTGCTGTGTGGTTCTTCCGTAAGCTGTGGTGCTAGCATCAGAAATGTAGGGCGGTTTTGCTTTTTTACTTTAAAATAGTTGGTGTTGTTGGGCAGGTTTGTTCCTTTATATTGTTCACAAAGTTTTGTTTTTTAAAAAACTTATTTTGAAACACTTTTGACAAAAATATTGACAATATTTTTCCAAGGACTTTAATTTCAGCTTAGAAAAAAGAAATTGCACATGAATGATCCAGAGACACTGCTCACATGCTGCATTCCTCTCTTTCTCTCCTCTAGAGGGAACCTTTCCTCTTGGTGTCTTTGTTGCTTAATATGGGAGGAAAATAGTGTTTAGTATGTCTTGAATCTGAAGTGTCTCCTTCCAGGGTGTCCTGGAAGGGCTGGAGGGAAGAAAATAATATTCCAATGAACACTGTACGTATGCTTAAAAAGCAAGGAATTCAAGAAGCATAAGAGTGTGCCTTGTACTAGCACTCTGTGATCTGTTTTGCATCTGGGGAAGAACACTGGACTGGGAACCCATTTTTAGGTTCCATCTTTCCTCTGCAGCAGGTCCCTTGAGGGGACCCTTCTGTCCCAGGTATCGCTCAAGAACACATCCAGAAAAAAAAATAATAGAATAATAAAAAAAGAACACATCCAGAATGTCACCCAGCGGTGGAGTGAGGGGACCGAGGAGCCAAGAGCCTGCTGCACCTGCAGACTGTCATGGCTGCTCACACTTGCATTTCCTCCCCAGTGAGGATTTCTACCTGAGGTGACCTCTGGACAGGGTGTGGCTCTCCATGGAGACCAGATGTGGCAACCTAGTGGCTGGAAGGGCTCACAGGCTTGGCCGTTTCTGCTCCTTGGTGCTCTGCCCTGGGTTGGAAACATCAGGCAAATCTTGATCCTTCACGTGTGCTGGCCACAGCCGCTGGTTAAACCCTGGAGGCAAATAGTGGCATAAATAGTGCTAACTGCTCTTCCCCAAGGAAGGCGAGACGAGTGCCATCTTGAGCTTGCCACCTACAGCAGCCCACAGTGGGAGCACTGCACCCAAAGCAGGGCAGGCCAGGGAGAAGTACCTAGAGTTGTGTTTTGACACAGCAAGCCGAGTTTTGTTCTAAAACTCTTCATAATTCAAAGGCGAAAAGTGATGTGTTGAAGTGTCAAGTGTAGGAGATCTGTTCCTCTGCCCTGCCTGACAGCTTGCTGTTTGGGGAATGGTGCTAGATTGTGACCAGGTAGATACTGAGGGGATTCTAAAGTGGCCTGCTGGCCATTTCTGGCTTCAGGATGGGAAGGGTAGAGGAGAGAGTGTGGCAGAGAGGCTTTCTGGAGTCAGTCAAGCTTATGTTCTCACAATTGTTTCTGTACAGCCTCATCCATCACATTAATATAAATCTGAATTCATTTGTATTGGGATTTTGTTTGTATTTAATTTCTAGATCTCTTTTAGTTTTGTAGTAGTTTAAGCTCTAAGCAAGAACTCTAATTCTGTGTTTATGTTACATATTTTAAATAGTATAAAAATGTCTGGTTAACATAGGAGTTCGGGTTGGGGATTTAGCTCAGTGATTAGAGTGCTCGCCTTGCTGCAAGCACAAGGCCCTGAGTTTGGTTCCCAGCACCAAAAAAAACCAAAAAAAAAAAAAAAAAACCACTAGGAGTTCTTTTGGCTTTTCTCTTTATAGTTTAAAGATCACCTGCCCTAGGAGAATCTCATTTGGCTACTAACAGTTATGATGAGTTGAGGGGATTGGTTCTAGCCTCCCCCATCCCTTTGTGGAAATTCTTCACCCCTGCTCATGTTGTAGTGACCCAGCCCTCCAGCCAGGGGTGCTTGGCTCGAACCTGTGGATTCGCTTCCCTGGCGGGGGCTGGAAAAAAACCAAGTGGTCAGCCTCTTTAGGGGCTAATACTGGAGAGTTTAAAGCTGGAGACTGGCTCGTACTCCACCATGTACACTAGGTCTCCTGCAGCCTTCTAGCAGCATCTCCTGGGACCAGGCGAGAGCACATGCCCTGGGTGGGTGGGGCATCTGGGTGTGCGACAGAACCTTCCTTCAGTGGCAGGTAGAGCCTTTGTTGATGCCCACTCTGAGGTACGCTGACCCACAGGTTGCAGGGACCTTTTAACCTTGGCTCTGGGTCTGGGCACTGCATGTCTTTATTGACAAGGGAGTTGATAGTTACTGGATGGTTTCCTCAGTCCTGTTTCATACACCTGTTTGGAACTTTCCATGGCACTAATGGAAGGCCTCCCTGGCCAGCACCCAGGTGAACTTTCAGTTAATTATGTGAGAGTTTTAAGTGGCTGGGTTGACAGTGGAGCAGGAAACATTGTAGCAGAGAGAACAGCACTGACACTGTAGACATTGTCTCCACAGGCAGCCCTGATAATGTTGCCGTTGTCTTTGTGGTATTAGGAAACTTTGGTGACATTCAAATGGCAAGCAAAGCGTGGTGCACAGGAGAGAGGGGGAGTGTCTGAGAACACTGGGTTGATTCACCCTGAGAAGAAGCCCCCAGAATCCCTGGTGCTAGCGTGGGGTGGGGGTTCCCTGCCTAGAGAGGAGCAGCCAGCTAGCCCTTCACAGAGGCGAAGGTTTCACAAGAGGTTTGGCCACCACTATCATGCTTTTGTTACACTTCTGTGACATAGCTGCTGAGGAAGTCTCCCTGTTCATCTTTGTATTCCTAAGGCCAAGATTCAGCTGCTGCATTCGATGTCTGGCCGGGGTGGCCTTGTGTCCTCTCGTGGTGGAAGACAGAAGGGCATAACTGGTTCCCGTGAGCCTGTGTGAGGCATACATCCCATCCCAAGGGTGGAGCGCTCATGGTCTAATCACCTCCTGCAGGCCTGCCTGTTAATGCTATTGCATTGACATTCACTTCAGCATGCGTGTTTGAGGGACCCTTTTGGATCCCAGTGTGAGGCGACTGACGTCCTGTGTTGATGTACGTTTGTATCTGGATTCAGTCATATCACTTGCTGTATCCATTAAGCTAATGAGGTGTGCCAGTTAATTAAATGGGGCCAACTCACTGTGGTTGCTGTGTTCACACTCGCTGGCAGAGAACAGGGCCTGGAAATGGGAAGCAGAAGGTAGGTGAATGGCTAGCTGTCTCCCAGTGAGTGCAACCAAGGGGGCCTTGGGTGGGGTTGTTTGTGTCTGTGGGTGAGAAGGAATGCAAATAGCTAGCACTTTCTTGCCTTCCTGTGCTTACTTTTCTAAAGCACTTTGCTTTTCTGCTCTTAAGCACCAGCAGGGCCAGACTGATGTTTTGCAATAGTCACATTCTGTGAGTCAGAGCTTTGCACACTGCAGCCCTTTCTGCCCCCTTGACCAAGGTCCTGTGCAGTACAGGGCACGGGAAGTGGCTGTGAGAGGATGAGAACGGGCCCTGGAGGAACATAGTCCTAATGGACGTGTAGCCTGGAGGGACAGGGCACCCACCCCACTTCCCTAGCAAACTGGTCTCCTTTCACTGCACCCCCGCACCCCTGCATTGGAGGGCCATGAATTCCTCCAACAGCAGTAGTTTCCTCATTTGACAATTGAGGAAACTAAGGCAGAGGGATGCTGCCTTGTAGAAGGTCACACACTTCACAGTGTTTCACCAGGTGCCAGGTCTGTCCCCCGGCTGGTGCGATGCCGGTCCTCAGGATCCCCTCATGCCCCAGAAGCCGTCCTGCTTCCCGGGGCGATCAGCCGTTCATGTTTCTTCCCAACAGTACCCTTCAGGTTTAATTTTTGGTTTAGAAAACATGGTCACTATAAACTACAACTCAGGCCAAGTGCTGTTGTACCTTGGCACAGAGTTCGGTTTGGAGGAGTTACGGAAGGCTAGAGAATAGACTTGGCTGTCGGTAGAGGCCTTCTGGCTTGTGGAGCCCCAGTACAAGTAGGGTTGGGGGATGATAGGAGAAGCCCTGGAGAGCACTGGGCTCTCAAGGGGTGGCCTAGGTTTCTTTACATAGGTGCTTGCTCCTCCGTGTGTCCTGGTTGAGGCAGGCACTATTTCTGTTAGACAGCTGGTGAGACAGGCTGGGAGATGCTCGGCCAACTCTTGCGCAGTTGCCTGTAGAAAGGGAGGATTGTAGTGGCACAACTGGGCAAGTGGTTGGACTCGTGAGCCCCGCTCTGGGCTTTGTAGGTTGCTCCAAGGGTCCAGACGACAGAGGGCTGGCCTGAGGAGCCTTCTGTGGACCAGAGAGCCGGGGGCCTGGAGGACTCAGGGCCAGAGCAGGAGGAGCATAAGAAGGCCCAGCCCCCTCCACCCTTGTGTTTGTCCCTGGGGCTTCTGGCCTGTGCTGCCCACTTACTACCTGATCCTTTGAGACAGGCAGCGTTCCTTGCTTTTCATGAAGGGAGACACTGTTTACTTTATTTAAAAGACAAACTTTCCTCCACAGTTTGTGCCCCTTCCCTTCTGTTTGAAAGGGGAAATTGAAATACCCGCTTGAATTTGTGCTGCATGTCCTGTTCCTGGTGGCTGACATCGGCGGGTGCAGGGAGCAGAATGGAGCTCTGGAGGAGGCAGCCATGCTGCTTCCCCTGAGGTGGAGCCTCTGGCTGGTCGCCTTGAGATAGGAAGCTGGCGGGACTTTGAAGGAGGTTAAGTCACTGTTCAGAGCCAAACAGCAAAAACACTACTGAGATGGATCTGAACCTAGATGGTCTGACTCCGGAGTCCAGGTGCTGGCCGAGGTGGGAGCCAGCAGGACTTTGAGGTCGGTGCCTGGTGGGAAATAAGCAGCAGCTGCACTTCTGTGTGATAGGAGGAGAAGGAAGGCTAATGGTGGATGAAGGAGTCAGAAATGCTGTGCACCCCCACCCCCACCCCACCCCCAATGCTCAGGAATCCTGTTCCCTGTTCTGGTCCTCGCAGCTCTTTGTCTTGCTACTGTTCCCCTTGTCCCCCTCGCCACCACCATTGCCCCTGCCCTCCTGTGGGATGGACCCTCAGGGCTTGCTGTACCCCTGATGGCTGGTGTCTTCTTGTCACAGGGACCCCATCCTCCACAGAGTGGGGGGAGGAGCTGTGAGTTTCACGAGGTGTTGCTCCGTTTGGTCCCCAGGAAGAAATTCCAGCCCCCTGATAACTCCCTCCCACTCTCTATCCTCTTTGATTTAAGTGCAGTTTTTCTTTTTTCTAATGAGCTCTGGTCTTCAAATGGAGCTGGGAAGAGAAACAGCAACCTTGGGAATACAGGCACCCTTAGTGAATTTTCTTAAATTAATGAGACTAAACGGGGAAGTCGAGATCAGCTGTGTAAATTAGCTTTGTGTTCTGAGTCTTAATGACTTAAATTGAAGATTCTAATTAAATGCCGCCAGATAACTGTGAAGTGGCTTCTCAGGTCTTTTTGACCTAGACGTTTCCCTGGCCTGTGAACTAGTATAACATTAGTCTGTAGATACCTCTCCCTCTTAAGCCTTTCTGTCCAAGTCCTTCTGAGGTAATGGTGAACAGGTAGGGTGGGCAGAGGAGAATGAGTCAGAGCGGATGGGTTTGGGGGCACCTGTGGCTGACAAGATGTTGGGGTGCAGATGTGGCCCCCACTGGGTGACATGTCTCCATTATGCCACGTGAAGGTGCTCACAGGCACATTCTCTGTGAGGTGAAACGCTGGGGACACACTGGGAAAGGGCTCAAGAGGCAGGAGCTCTTTCCTGGTGCTGAAGTTGCACCCAGGCCCACACCTGCATGTCACACCAGTGGGTTTGCCTGAAGCGGGCTTCTGGTGCCTGGCTCTCCCCTTGATGTTGTGCCTGAGAGTCATCCATGTTCTTCCCATTCTGCTGTTGATGAGTGTTGGGACTGCCTCTGGTCTAGGATCTTACTGTTGTGACTGTTGCTCTCCAAACACTCTGGACTTTTTAAAATGAACATAAATGTGCATTTCTTTTAGTTCTCGCCCCCTGAGTTGTATGGCAGGTCATTGGGTGGGCGTCTGTGCAGTCTGAGTAGGGGCTGCTGGCCTCCAGGGTGCCCACACCACTTCCTCCCCAGCAGCATCTGTCTCACATCTTCGTCAGCCCGTAGCATCACCGGCCTTTCTCATTCCCTCTTCTAGTGCACGTGCAGGGGGAGCTCATGGTTTCTCTTTGCATTTCCCAGATGCCTACTGAGGTTGGGTTTTCATGTGTTTATTGGTTTTATCGTCATTTTAACAGCTGTATAATAGTATATCTTATGGACACTCCCAAACATACTTACCAGTTAGCTAGGCATTTAATCTGCTTCTGGTCTGTCATCAGAAGTAACACAATAAACATCTTTGTGCAGAAGTCTTTTCCGTGTGCAGGTTTACTGGCAAGCATTTTGTTAGTGTTTACAAGTGTTGTTACTGTTTGATGTATAAATTTTGTTAAGTTGTCCTTTGAAGGACAACTTTTGCTATTCTTGAACATTGTCAGAAGACTAGGACAGGCCTATACACTTTCCCCCAGCAATGTATATTTTCACTAGAAGAACAGCTAGACCTCCTTTGGAAGACTAATTTAGGTGAAGATAGGTATATTTAGCATCGATTCAATTATTATAGAGTTTGACCTCTTTTACCATGTTTTTTTCCTCTTTCATGAATTCATATCTTTTGCCACTTGCGTTATTAGTGAATTTTTGTTAATTCATACCAGCATTACTGTAAAATGCAAGTTTTAAATTCATAGGTACTTTCTCAGTTTCACCATTCTCATTCTTGTTTTGTTATTGTTTTGAGACAACACGTGTCCATGCTGGCCTTGAACTCACTATGTAGCCCCAGATCTTGCAGTGATCCTTCTGTCTCAGCCTCCCAAGTGCTGGGATTACAAGTGTGTGCCGTCACACCCAGCTCTTGTTGCTTTTTGACTTCTATACTGTGTACATGTATGTGTGTATGCACATATGTGCACACTGGGGATCATGTGCATACAGGGCCTTATACTTGGTAGTCAGGTGCTGTACCCCTGAGCTACATCCCCAGCCCTTTTGACCTCATCAGCAAACCAGTGAGTCTTCTTCGTGATGTCTCCTGCCAGGGTGTGGCCCTCTCTGATGAGGTGCCCCTGGGTGCCACCAGTGGGAGCAATAGGCGCCGACTGCAAGAGAAACCAAGTCTGCCTTAGGGCTGAGTGAATAGTCTTGTCCTCCAGTTCCCAGATTCTGGTGCTTCTAGGTGGCTCATGAGCTGGCCCTACTTTGACAGCCCTACAGCAGTGCCAGGACTCAATGGGGCCTGGAGTTTCCTTGTGCAGGAAGGAGCCTGGACACCAGACATATGGGCTCAGCAGAGTCTGTGGAGCCCTGTCCCGTTCTTACACACTTGGTTTTCAACTGCAGTCCTTTGTGATGGATGCAGCTGGACTCATTTTAGACATCAAAAAGCCTCACTCAGCAGGGCCCTGCATCTTCTCCAGGAAAATGGGGACTCACATTCGCATCTCCTTGTCTTCCCTGCACCACACCCGGCTGCCTCCTTCACTCTTCAGGGCAGGCCCACACTGCCCCCATGGATCATTTCTGGAGGGGAAGGGGACTGTGCATTTTTCTTTCTCATTCTCTGGGGTTTGAGCAAAACTTGTGTTTTTGAGCTAAAAGTTGGGTTGCGGTGAGTAGCAGTAAACATGAGTAACTTTTGGCTCCCCACCTTTCTAGCATTGTAGTCTCTGGAGCCCCATGTTTTGTCAGCTCATCAAGTCTGTCCTTTTCTATTTTTAGATGATGGATTTGGACATGCTTCTATGAAGAGATGCCACGTGGCCTGAGCACGAACGTGTCCAGTAAGTCACTTGGAGGATTAACTCAAGGGCGGGAGCCGGGTCCTGCAGGCACAGACAGTAAGAGTAGGCACCCTTGAGAAGTAGGGTGTTCCTCGATGTAGGGAGCCCTGTGGAAGGGTGTTTTTAACTAGGCTTGTTGCTTAGAAAGGTTGGTTCCTTCTAGAGCCACCATGAGTTGGAGTGAAAGGGTCGGGGAAACATGAAACTCCCATCTGGCCGCCTAACCTGCTTCCGAGAGTGTGATGTGGGCTCCGTGCTGCACCAGGGTGGCCTCTGCCAACCCAGCCCCACACCTGCCCCTCCCATTAGGTGAAAGAGAGCCTGAGACGATGGGCACACAGGAAGTCTGTGTCAGGGAGGAGAAGGCAGGTCAGAGGTGCGAGCTTCGTCTGTGCCACATCTGCCACACTGGGGCAGACCTTTCCACGCAGCTCGGTCCTATCAGAGGTTGTGGTGAACTGATCGTAAAGATTTTGTGAGACCTGCCAACAGAAAAGCATAATACAGCAACAAGAAAAATGTCAGAAGCTGTATTTTATGAGTGTATCGAGACCACCTTTCCGTGTGGCACAGTTTCGTGAAGAGGAGGTAGCTTCTCTGTGGGCATGCTGCTATGTTAGTTTGTGGGAGGAAGCACTGACGATCAGAGGCTGAAAACAACGCACACTCCAACCCCGTTCCTCACCGCAGCCATCTTCCTGGCTTCTTACCAGCGTTTGCTCCCACTTCTCAGGGCCCCTGCCACCTTAGGATGCTAGGGCTGGTGACAGTGCCTCTCAGGGAATCAGGAGTGGTCTGACCCAGGAGCCAGGAGTACGTCCTCACCAATGACATCATGACGGCAAGAGAGCACAGCCCTCGCCATGGCGCCAGGGCCCGTGCCATGCAGCGGGCTTCCACCATCGACGTGGCGGCTGACATGCTGGGCCTCTCTCTGGCAGGTGAGCCTCACAGGGCCGGCGAGGAGGCTGGCTGCCTCCTGGGGTGCAGGAGCGTGCATCAAACCAGTGGTGGAAGTGGGAGCTTGGCAAGGAAAGGCAGCCACTTCCTGGGGACCGCTTCTGCCAGAACAGTCATCTCAGCTTTCCACTTTGGGCAGCCCCTCCAGGAGGTGGGCCTGGGAAGGTGCACAGCGCCGTCTGGCAAGTGCCCAGCTGTGGTGAGAGGCCTCCCTGGTGTGGGCTTGTAGACCTGCAGAGGAGAGTGGTTTGGTCTTGGGGTCTGAGATGTCTTTGGAATCACCAAGACCAAATGTTGGAAATGAAGAGCTCAACTCCTATAATAGTTTGGGGTGGGGAGAAGGAACAAGTAGAGTGCAGTTTTTGTTGGTTGGTTGATTTGGTTTGGTTTTTTTCATTAAATCTAAAAGCAAGGAAAGGTTTACAAAGGGTGTTTTTTTCTGTCATTTCTTTTCTATTCAGGAAATATACAAGATCCAGATGAGCCCATTTTAGAATTCAGCTTAGGTAGGTATCTTTTTATTATTATCACTATCATTATTATTTTGTTTTAGTCACTTAGCCACAAAACAACAAAACCTTCCCACGGGTGTGGATTTTTCTTTGGGAACTTGCTATCCCTGAGGCGTTTCTGAGAAGAGGCCGGAACTTCCTGTGGGCAGGATGGAACCCCAGCAGGACTGTGTCTCCTCAGCAAGGGCTTTTGCTCCTGTCCACACGTGTCCCTGCAGTCCTGCAGTGTCTGGGGACGCCAGGGGACGGGGAGGTGAGCCCCCCTGGGCTGCTGCAGACATGGTCATTCCCCTCCTCCTGGGGGCGGGAAGTGAAGACCAAATTGAGGCGCCTCACTGTGCTCAGATGAGAGAGTGTGCTGAAGACCTGAAGATGGATTTGGGTGTGCAGGGTCCGGGGGCAGGGAAGTGTGGTGTTACTGTGACCTACCCAGGAGGCTGGAGGGCTGGCTGGCGTCAACCCAAAATGCTTCTCCTTCAGAGCCCACAGTGTCCGCTGCGTCTCTCCCTTCCTCTTAGCCCTTGGTGGTCCTCATCATGGGTCACTTTGGGTTTTCATGGCCTGGTGATGACGTCCAGCTGTCCAGCAGGTGGTATGACAGAAAAGAGGCCCCTCCTGGGAGTCAGATGACCAGGGTTCTAGTTCTGACTGACCCAAACCAGCTGTGTGGCTTTGAGCCTGCCACTTGACCTTGCTGAACCAGTTTCCCCACAGGCTCCTGTCATGCTGGTTTGAGAGACAAGATAATCAAAGCAGTCAAGCTGTCCTTCTCCCAAAATGACTTGTAAAATCATAAAACCCATAAAAGTATAAGTGCGTGATTGTCAGGCAGGTACTAAACTGAGAAAAATGTTCCCATTTCAGATTCAGTCTTCCTAAACAAGTGCAGAGGGTTCCTGGCTGTGGTTTGTGGCTGGTCTGCAGCAGGTGGTGAGTGCTGTGCCACATGCTGGATGGGAGGATGCTGGCTCCCCGCATACCTGCCTGCCCACCTCAGAAGAATGTTACTGCTTTTTACAAATCTCAAAACTGATCCAAGGACTTTGGGTTTTGATGGGAGAGTGAATGTTTCCACATACCCTCTTATCTTAAATCATCCAAAGCATTAAGACAGAAAAGAAACAGAAACACAAACTCTAAGCAGTGAGAAGTTTTGGAACCTGAAAGTGCCACCTTGGAGGAAGGGGCAGACAGAAGACTAATGAATAGGAGAGAGGAGCATGGCCACGTGTTAGTGTCTGTGAGTGGAGGGGACCAAGGCAGAGCATTGTGACACAAGCACTGAGGCAGTCAGGAAACAGCAGGGGCTTACCACAGAGTTAGTGTATGACGGATCTGGGCTCAGACCCACAGGCCTGGAGGGTTATTTTCTTGAGACAGTCAGAAGCAGAGTGGCTCTGAGCCAGCACAGAGGAGCAGGGATGAGGGCTCAGCCAAATCCAGGGATCAAGGGAAAGCCTGTATTGAATAGCAAGCTCCCTCCACCCCCAACCTTGTTCCCATCCTCATCGGTCAGACATGTGCCTGCAGCCAGGAGGTTCTTTCTCTGGAGAAAGCAAACCAGCCACTTCCCCCAAGGAGACAGAGAAACACTGGGCTTCTGGAGCCCGCCTCAAGCAGCCAGCTGGCTGCCTGGTCCCCATGGGGGAGCCCACCCTACACACCCAGCCTCACATGGCCCTCTGAAGCCTAATTCCTCCATGCGAAGATGGGTACACAGATGCTTGCTGCGCCTGTGCTCAGTCGCCTCCACTGGAAACAATGCAGATGTCCATCAGCAGGAAGCTTGGCCATGGTGGAATAGTTAGGAGAGGGATCCCACTCAGGAAAGAAAGGAATTGCGGCCTGTACACATAGCCACACGGGGAATCTCAAAAGCCTTATACACAGCGAAGGAAAGGAGTGATACACAGAAGGCTGTGTGCTGTGTGACACTCAGGAAGACTGAGCTACAGTGACAAAAAGTACTTAGTGGTTGTTTGGACTGGGGGGAAGATGGACTGGGGGAAAGTGGGCTTTTGGGGTGATGGAAATGTTCAGTATCTTAACTGATAGTAGTTATATGTATGTATGTAGATGCTTACCAAAACTCATTGGATGGTGCATATGAAATAGCTATGTTTTATAGACAGATGATACCTTAAAATTGGTTTTTAAAAATGATTGAAGACCACAAGACCTGTGTAGGAGGCCTACAGCATGAAAGAAAAAAGAAGCAGAAAAATAAAACTTTGGAAGAAACCGAGATGTTGAAGTAGAGGAAAATGCCAAAGAAACTAATTTATATCTTGAAAAGAAGGCAATGGATCTGTGTATCCAGGAAAATTTTCCTTGAAGAAAATTAAAGGAAAAGGCAGTCTGAGAAATTTTAAATATGACAGGTGCAATTTAGAAATTCAGTGAAATTGAGAAGTTACTCAAGGAATTCTCCCACAGAGCAAAATTTTAAAAGCAAAGTAGAAAATTGGAAAGAAATAGAAATGGAAAATTAGAGAGTCAATTCAGGAGGCTGAAGATTTAAAAGAGAAAATTAAAAAAAAAAACACAGGAAATTTATCAAGAAATAATACAAAAAATCTCAGAACTGAAAAAGGTGTTTCTAAGTTAAAAATGCCTACCAAGGCTCAGCATAATGATTGAAAAAGACATAAAAGGATGTACACGATGGTGCAATTTTAGAACACAGGAAACAAAATGAAGTCCGTGAAAACTTCTGGAGGAGAAAACAAGTTCTATCCAAGGACCAGGGATAAAACTGGTGTGGAACTTCTCAGTGACACTGAAAACTTTAAGAGAGAAAGTGAGGCAACACCTCTAATTCTATTTTTAACCCAGAATTTTCTATCCAAGCAGACTGTCGACAAAATATGAGGGTAGGAAGGAACTGGTTTTGGCTCTGCAGAGTCTCAGGTTTACTCCCCCTCTACCCATTTTTTGGAAGTTATGGAGGATGGGCTCTACCAAAAAGAAGGAATAAATTGAGAAAAAGATGACTTGGTATCCAAGAAACAGGGTCCACGCCAGAGAGGCGAGAGAAATCCCACGTG
This sequence comes from Hystrix cristata, assembly GCA_004026905.1. NCBI lineage: Eukaryota > Metazoa > Chordata > Mammalia > Rodentia > Hystricidae > Hystrix > Hystrix cristata. The sequence goes on from PVJO010001882.1 coordinate 83,243, forward strand.
GCTCTTGATGAGTAGTGTGCACTTTAATTGTGCAGAAGGCAAATTTAGTGAAAAGCTGAGCTAAAATGGTTGAGTCCAGAGGGTGAGAGTTGTATCACTAAATTAGAAATTCTCATCTCTGTAATAGAAATCAGAACATTCCTGAGTCTGGCAAATCAAGAGCAGTAATACAGTTACATTGATTAGACAAGTGGACCATGAAACAGTTTTCGAAGGTGAGAATGAATTTCGTGAACTGGATTTTACCACAGCTTTTTAAAAGATTAGCAGGAGCAGAATGATTGGGCAAGTATGTTGACTTTTAAAAGAAAAATGTTTAGGGCCGGGGATTTAGCTCAGTGGTTAGAGTGCCTCGCAAGCATGAGGCCCTGAGTTCGATTCCTGGTACCAAAAAAAAAAAAAAAGAAGAAAAATGTTTAAAATTTAATAAATTAAATATGTGCTTTTTATAAAGCCTTAAATACAGGAAGTGTTAGAAGAAAAGAAAACCCTATTGAGAGCGATCCTCAGTTGGAATTTTGGTATATACATCTTTTTGAAAACTCTCACAGAGTGCTATATGGAGATTTTTAATGACTTTGGTGGTGGAGGTGATGGAATCATTTAGAAAGATGTCACCCCAGTGTTCTTGAAAAGCTGCTTTCATGTAATAGCATGTCACTGGGATCTTTCCGTGTTGCTGGATATGGGTTCGGACACGTTATTTCCAGTGCCTACACAGAGAATATTACATGGCCATGCTGCTTATTGTAACCATTCTTCTATTGTTGAGTACGTAATTCTTTCCAGTTTGCCACTATTAAGGACCATCACAGTGAGCACACTTACGTCTACATCTTTCATATGATAAACTCTTGGACTTGGAATTGCTGGATCAAATGATATGTACCTGAAGTATGTTTTACCTGTTACTTTAGAAGCATTTATTTAGCACACATTGAGCTGAGATTATGGGTCATCTGGGTAGACAGATGAGGCATAGGAATTGCAGATTGATTGGAGATGAGAGGTGCACATGACACACAGGCGAGAAAGCATCGTGGAACCCGTGCTGCTGAGCTGGTCTGTGAGCATGGCTTGAGGCTTAGATAGGCGGGTGGGGGTGAGCGGCAGATGAGAGTGTCACTTGTAGAAAGCATGATCCAAAGGTGGCTGTGGGCCCTTCCCCCATTAAAATGCTGCCAGTTTTCCCAGGCTTTGGCTGCCTGAAATCATGGTAAAAACCAGGAGCCAAGGAGTTGCTGGAGGACAGAATGAGGTTGGAGATCCTACGAAGCCCCATTGTTAGAGAATTGTCATTATTTGACCTGTCTGGCAGTTCCCTGGAAAACCCCACTTGTGGGATGTGGCTTTATTTGACCTACTTCGCAATTTACCCAAGAGAACAGCCTTTTTTCCTGAGTGTTTGTTAAAAACAATTAGTGGATGTGGCTGGCCACGTAGCTCATGTGGTAGAACATCTGGTTAGCATGTGCGAGGCCTTGATACCACTGCCCCCCACCAAAAAAAAAAAAAAAATCCTGTGGCAGCTGCCTGAGGTGGTATTAACCGTTGAAGCGAAAAGCTGACAGCAACAACAAAAGTACCCTGAAAAGGAAAGCTGGGGAATGAAATGTACATGGTGAGCTTTGCGGAGCTCTGACCTATTCCCAGCAGCCAGCGTGTGTATAGACTGGGCTGTCTGCGTGTTTGGGGCTGTGGGCACACTCAGGAAAGACCTGAGAAGGCTGTAAGCAGTCACCTCAGACTGATCTGGAGTGCAAGCAGGAAGTGAAGCTGCCTGCCTGAGCACTGAAGATGTACTCCATTGTGCACACAGAGACCTTAGCGAAAGCCACATCAGAGGTCTGTGGTTCCTGGTGGTTAAGGAAATCTCTGTCCAGCTTTATCTGACCACTCAGCTGATCAGGCATTCACATCAGTGGCCACACATGATACAGGATATTACTTTACACAATAAGACAAGGAAAGTCATTGACCAACAGCAGCAAGAGTGACAAAAAAGCAGCAGAAACAAACCCTGAAGAGTAGGGAAACCTGATTCCCAAAGTTGGCACATTGTGTAATTTTTAATATTGGGATTTCAAGCAAGAACAAATGAAGTGTGCAAAAAAGCCAAGAAAGTGTGCCTCACACACAGGGAAATTTAAAAATAGAAAGTCCATAGTCAATAGAAACTTTCCTGAAGAGGCACAGATGTTTGACTTACTAGACAAAGATTTAAAATCCACTATTGCAAATATGTTCAAAGAACTAAAGGAAACCATATCTAGAGAATTAAATGGAAGTGTAAGAACAATGGAACAACATCTCACCAAATAGAGAGTATCAGTGAAAGCATAGACATCATAAAGAATGACACAAATTCTGGAGTTCAAAAGTACAATAACTGAATTGAAAAATTTATTAAGAGGGGCTAAGTTGCAGGCAGAAACAGGAAGAATCACCAGACATGGAAGACAGGTCAGTTGGGATAATCCAGTCTAGGAGGAGAAAAGATGAAGAAAAGTGAACAGAGCTTAGAGACCTGTGAAACACCATCAAGTATACCAATATAGATTTAATGAGAGTCCCAGAAGAGGAAGGAGAGAAAGAATATTTGAAAAAATGATGACCAGAAACTTCCTGCATTTGATCTAAGAAGGCTGGTGAGCTCCAAGTATAAACTTGAAGAGGTTCACATCTGGACACATCATAACTAAACTGCTGAAAGCCAAAGACAGAATTTGAAAAGCAAGAGAGACATGACTTACTATGTATCAGGGTTTGCCAGGAAGAGTAATAGCGTATTTCTCACCAGGACTTACGGAGTTCGGAAGATAGTGGGATGACATATTCAAATTCCTAAAGGAAAAGGCCAACCAAGAATTCTATATTCTGCTAAAATGTCTTTCAAATACAAAAGAAATGAAGGTATGTGTTTATACAGAAAACTTGTACATGGTTATTCATGACATTATTTGTAATAATCAAAGCTCAGAAATAACCAAAATATCCAGTAGCTGATGAATGGATAAACGCCTGTGGGGTGTTCATTCATGATTCATCACCAGGAAGGAATGAAGTGCCAATACTTGCTGCAGCATGCCTGAGCTTGACAGTATGCCAGTGGAAGAAGCCAGATGGAAGAGGAAAGGCTGCATATCCTATCGTTCCATTTATACAGAATGCCCAGTTAGACAAATTTATGCAGAAACACATCAGTGGTTTCCAGGGGGTTCGGGAAGAAGGATGGTGAACCATGGTTTTTGTTTTTGTTTTTGTTTTGGTGCTGGGGATCGAACTCAGGGCCTTGTGCTTGCTAGGCAACCACTGTAACCACTGAGCTAAATCCCCAGCCCCTGAACCATGGTTAATGGGTATGGATTTTTTTCTTTTGAAGTGATGATAACATTAAGGAAGTAGGTCAAGTAATAGTTGCACAGCTCTGTAACTACCCTATAAGCCGCTGAACTGTACACTTCAGGAGGGTGAATTTTACAGTATTACAAAATTGGGTTCCTTGGATATGTTTTCCATCAAATGCGGGAAGTTTCTGGCCATCATTTTTTCCATTTATCTCTTAATGGGAGACAGTTTTTAAAAAATCAGTGATAACACTGCTGAAAATTGTCACGAATCCCTAAAGTAAATGAAGGAATGATCTCAAAATGCAAAAATTATCAAGAAGCAGAAAATTTGAGTGAAGAGATATGACAATATCTGGCCCTGTAGTATTTGATTGCTAGGAGACCCTGAAGGAAAGAGACGGAAACAGGAGCAGCAGGCCACAAATACAGAAGAACCCTTTCCCAGCTAGGTGTGGTAGGGCACTCCTGTAATCCCAGTACTCTGGGAGGTTGCAGTGGGAGGGTCACAAGTTCAAACCTCGCTTGGGCAACTTAGTGACTTAAGGGGACCCTGTCTCAAAAATAAAAGAAGGCTGAGAATGTAGCTCAGCGTAAAGGTCTTAGGTTCAGTTCTCAGTACTGCAAAATCAAATTAAATAAAAAATAAAAATCTTTTGCTGAGGGAAGGGTGGACCTCAGAGTCCGCACATTCCACCAATTGGCAAGCATCTCCTTGTGACACTTCTAACTTACGAGGATAAAGAAAAAAAATTTACCTGCTTCTAAATGAGAGGAAAAAAACAGACAAAAACAAAATCTTACCATTAAGGATAACTAGAAAAAAGGAGCAAATCGTGCCCTGTCTTGTCCGTGTCTCATAGAACTAACAGGTGAGGGGACTGAGGATGGAGGCTCACAGTGAGTCCGGAGGGCCAGCTCCGAGGTCCAGAGGTGGAGCCGTGCTTTCAGCAGCCTCTTCGCACAGAGGTCCACAGGAGCAAGGGCACCCAGTGGAGCGCTTCTCACTGCTTTGAGCAGTGGGAACCCAAAGGAGATGCCCGCAGGCCCACTCGGTGCCTGAGAGGACGTGAAGGTACCCATGAGTGCCGGGCTCCTGGGAACCAGGCAGAAACCATCGCCAGTCTCGGAGAAAAATGGCATCAGCCGGGGCCTCAGATCATTCCTGCAGTTTTTAAAATGTTACATTCGGCAGAATTCATGAATTCTCAGAAACATGGTAAATAATAAACAACAGAAACAGACCCAGAGGGGCTCCAGACATTGAGTTAAGAGACACAGATGTTAGAGTGACTGTATCGACTCCGTTGTTGAGTTTGGGCTGCCGTAACAGAGTGTCAGAGACCGGGTGGCTCCAGCACAGCAGTTTATTTCTCATAGTTCTGGAGGCTGGAAGTCCAAGGTCAAGGTGCCAGGAGATGTCTCTTCTTTTAAAAGCCCTAATCCCATCCACAAAGACCCTGCTTTTATGATCCTGTCACCTCCGACAGCCCCACCTCCTAGTATGGTACCATCGCTTTGGGGATTGGAATTTTAACATGCGAATGGGGCGCAAGCATGCAATCCATAACATTTTGTTAAAGTAGAACAGACACACTATCAAAAACTCATCCAAGAACTAGAAAAACGTAAAAGAACCAAGTGGGCATTGTAGAATTAAATAACTGCTTTAAAAATCTTTGGGTGGGCATAGAAAGCAGCTTTGATACATCTGAAGTGAAAATTGGTGATTTTAGATGTGGGTCAAGAAGAAAACTTCCAAAATGAAGCCAGAGAGAGAAAATAAGGAAAAAAAAATAAAACATTTTAAAAACCAAGGCTATGTGGCACACATTTTGTTTCACGGGACATAAAGAGAGAAGGACTAGAAGCAGTATTTATAGCTGAGCATTTCTACCAAGGTAATGAAATACAGCTAGTCACAGAATAAATGAGAATATCCCTAGATACTTCATAGTAAAACTGTTGAAAGCCATACTCATGGGGAAAATCATAAGAGCTGCCAGAAATGTGCGTATGTACACACACACACACACACACACACACACACAGTGCTCAAAGTAGCAATAATTAGACTGACAGCCGACTTCATAGCAGAAAAAATAGAAACTACTTAGATATAATATTCTTTAAGACTTAGGGCACAGTAAAGACATTTTTCAAACCATTAGAGCCAAAGAATGTGTCACCAGACTACAGTATAAACAATGCTGAGGAATGTTACTCAGTAGAAGGCAGAGGATTCCAGGTCCATTCACAGATGTAGAAAGGATCAAAAACCCTAAAACATGAGGCAAGGAAGGGGTCTGGCCTACAGATCAAGGCATAGATAGCTAAGTGAATAGTGACTATATAAAGCAGGATACATTTCAGATGCCCATTTCTGGATTGGGTCTTTAAATTTGGGGGTTCTGATTTTTTTGAGTTCTTTATATATTCTAGTTCCTTATAGATTCTAGATTCTCTTTCTGAGGAATAGCTGGCAAAACTTTTTTCCCACTCTGTGGGTTTTTGCCGCACTCTGTTGGTGATTTCTTTTGCTGTGCAAAAGCTTTTTAGTACAATGTGATCCCAACTGCTCATCCTTTGTGTTATTTCCCGTTCAGGCTGAGTTTTGTTCATACATTTTTTTTGCCTACCCCTGTATTTTCAAGAGTTCTTCCTATTCTTTATTCTAGCAGATTTAGTGTTTTTGTTTTGATGTTTAGATCTCTGATCCACTTAGATTTTAGTTTAGTACATGGTGAGAGACATGTATCTAGTTTTAGTTTTCAGCATGTGGCAAGCTAATTTTTCCAGCACCATTTATTAAAGAGGCTGTCTTTCTTCCAGTGAGGGTGTTTGACTCCTTTGTCAAAGATGATGTATTTGAGTGTATTTGGAGTTGTTTCTGCATCTTATAACCTGTTGCATTGATATTTGGGTCTGTCTTTTTGCCAGTACCATGAAGTTTTTATCACGGTAGCTTTATAGTATAATTTCAAGTCAGGGATTATGATGCCTCCTGCCTTGCCGCTATTGCCCAGGATTGTTTTTGCTGTTCTTGGTCTCTTCTGGCTCCAGATGAATTTTATGATTGCTTTCTCTAATTCCTGCAAAGTATGCTATTGGTATTTTGATTGGAATGGCATTGAATCTATATAGTGATTTGGGAAGTATGGCCATTTTCACTATGTTGCTTCTTCCTACCCAGGAACACAGGACATCTTTCCATTTTCTGATATCCCTTTCAATTTCCTTTTTTAGAGTACTATAGTTTTCAATGTAAAAATATTTACTTGTTTTGTTAGATTGATTCCTAAATATTTCTTTTTTTTTTGTGATACAATTGTGAATGTTGTAGCTTCCCTAACTTCCTTCTCAGTGAGTTTGTTATTTGTATATAGAAATGCTATTGATTTTTGAGTGTTGACTTTGTATCCAGCTATGCGACTGAACTTAGTTATTAAATCTAGAAGTCTTTTGGTGGAGTTTTTGGGGTCTTCTATATAGAGCATTGTGTAATCCACAAATAATGATTATTTAACTTCTTCCTTTCCTATCTTCATTCCCTTTGTTTCTTTCTCTTGCCTAATTGAGCTCTGGCTAATGTTTCCAGAACTATATTGAATAAGAGTGGTAATAGTGGGCATCCTTGTCTTGCTCCAGATATTAGAGTGGAAGCTTTCATTTTTTGACCGTTTAGTATGATGTTGGCCATTGGTTTGTCATAGATGGGTTCTATCAGATTGAAATACAGACCACCTATTCCTAATTTCTGTAGGGTTTTTTTTTAATGAGTGTTGGACTTTGTCAAATGCTTTTACACCATCTGAAATGAATAGACAGTTCTCAGATGAAGAAGTACAAGTGGCAAATAAATATATGAAAAATTGTTCAATATCACTGGTCATTCAAATGCAAATTAAAAGAGTGCTAAGATCCCATCTCACTCAAGAAAGAACAGCTATTATCAGGAAATCAACCAATAACAAATGCTGGTAGGGCTGCAGGGGAAAAAGGAACCCTTCACTGTTGGTGGGAGTGTTGGCTGGTCCAACCATTGTGAAAATCAGTGTGGAGAGTCCTCGAAAAACTACAACTAGAGATTGCATTTGACCCAGCTATTCCTCTTCTCGGTATCTTCCCAGAAGAATTAAAAACATCGTACCACACTGCTGTACGCACAGCCATGTTTATAGCAACATAGTTTGTAATAGCTAGGTCCTGGAAACAACCCAGATGCCCAGCAACTACTGAATGGCTAAAGAAAATGTGGTTTTTTTTTTTAATATAGTGGAGTACTACTCTGCCCTAAAAAAGAATAAATTTAAAACATTTGTAGATAAATGGTTGCACCTTGAGAATATACTTTTTTTGATAATATAGTCTTAAGTGAAATATATCAGACATGCATGAGTATATATTGAATTGTTTCTCTGATATGAGAAACCATAAATGATTTGGTGTCCTTATTTATAAGGACAAAGAGGTATAATAGATATCATGGAAAAGAAAGATAGTATCCAAATGAGAAGAGAACTAGAGAGAGAGGAGGGGGGAAAAGAAGGAAGGGAAAAAGAAAGGAGAGGAAAAAATGAAAAAATGTAGATAAAGCTGTTGTACATAAGGGGAGGAGGGGGGTGGAAGGGATGGGTGGGTAAGGGGGAACTAAGATATACCATGTACAGATTATCTACAATGAATGTGATCATTATGTGTGTCTACAGTGTACCAATATGTGTTCGTGGTAAATAAATAATAATAATAAAAAAAAGCAGAATAAACGTGCACACAGAGGCATGTGCTAACCAAAGAGCAGGAGAAGTACAGTCAGAACCAAAAAGTGCAGCGGTCAGGTCACTGCATCTCATTTCAGAGGACGATGAGCACCAATAACTTACTCCAGGTCAACGTGAAGAATAAACCTCTCAACTAAACTCAGCCAAAACGGAGCCAAGCCTTGCTCTCCCTCCCCACCAAATCAGCGTGTCCTCCTCCCCTTTCTTCGTGCTGTCCTAGTTTTCTTTTCACGTTTCCTCCTCGTTTCTTTGACCTCTAGTAGCGTATCCCTCCTGTTCTGTCCCTCCTCCTATTCTTGGTTTTCCTCTGTACTTGTCTTGCCTGTTGTGGCAATTTTTAATTAGGGTTGTCAATATATTTTGTGTTTCTCATTGTGATAGAATGTACACTGCATAAAATGTACTGTTTTAACCATTTCAAGTATTCAGTTCATTGGCATTAAGTGTGATCACAGTATTGTGCAGCTAAAGCCACCATCCATCTCTAGAACCTTTTTCACCTTGGAAAACTGAGTTAATAAATGTCAGTGTTTTCTGTCCTTAATTTTAAAGGCAGCCTAACTGAGCATCTGTATTTCTACATGAACCTAATTATTTTTACTGGCGTTCGGCTTTGATTTGCCCTGTATTGTATCATTTCCGCACCCTTTTTAACACTGCAGTATCTCGTTGATAAGAAGTGTCTTACTGTCAGTGGTGTATCGTAGTTGAACAACAGTGGGGTTTGTTTTCCTTTGACGGGGCATTTCATACCAGGGAACTTTTTAGATTCAGTGAAGTGTGCTAATTTTTCCTCTGGTTCATTTCCATGATGGAATCATCTGGACTTGTAATCTATTTCAGAATGCTTAGTATGAACTGAAATGGTTCTAGAAGATACCTTGAGTTCTGAAAAGTAACATTTTTAATGATCTTGTATTTGATACGAGTTTTATAAGGCAAATAAATGAGCAGTGACTTACTTTTAAGAAGAAAGTGCTTTATATTGCCATAGAATTGATTTTGTTCCAGTATCCTCCCTTCCCGCAGCACCCGAAGCTTGCTGCACCCCAGTCACAGGATGCAGGGTGGCCGAACTGCATCTTGTACATCGTGGACTCTGTGGCGCCTCGACGTGGCTGGCCAGGACTCAGTTAGTGACAGCAGGAGCTTCCTTCAGGGCAGCCGTTCACTGCAGTTAGGCCTTATGAGAGTAGGGAGGAGGAATGAGAAGAATTTTTAAATTTTCAAGTTCTAAAAATTTAAAAAATCACCGCGATAACTGACCACGTGATCATCTTACTCCTTTGAGTGTCACTTTGTGCTTTCTCTGAGTCTGTTTGGAACTAACTAGAGCCTGGTTTCAGAGGAGCCATCTCTTTCCTCTCCTGATTCCACAGCCTGCAGTGAGCTGCACACTCCGTCGCTTGATCGGAAACCAAATAGTTTTGTAGCAGTGAGTGTCACCACCCCTCCTCAGGCCTTCTGGACAAAGCACGCACAGACGGAGATCATTGAGGTGGGTGCTGCTGTCCGTCCCCTCTGGGGGCTGGGGACATGCTTGTGTGGTGCTTGTAGCCCTGCTGTGCAGGCTGCTCCGTTCCTGAACACCGTAGCGGCTGTTAGTTATGTTTACCTGAGTTGTCGTGGGTTTCAGGGCTCACTTGGGAGTTGTTGGTATTTTTCATCACTCTTACTTGTCTGGGTGGCGCTTACCTTTGCAATGTCCTTTATTATTACTAACTATTGGATGGAGGTCTTTGAGCAGTGATGCTAAAGGTTGATGGCATTTGACGAGCTAAGAACTAATTCTTCCTTACCACTTAGGTTGGCTGCTAGTTTTAGAGAATTGTCCTCAATAACCAGAGCTTGGAAGAATATTAAATACTAACCAACCCCTTGCTGGCCATATCCCTATTTTTGTTGGTTTTTATTTTTACATCCTTTTGGATTTTGTGTTACATGTTTACTCTTTAAATTAACTGATACACATTTACAGAATTTTACAAAATCCTTTTAGATAATTGAGAACATTGTGTGAGTTACAGCATGAAGTGTAGGAGTTACTGGTATGAAATTCTACAGGGTTTTTTTTATTTGTAATATGAAAAATTTTCACACTTAACCTGCATTTACATTGTTTTTGAATTTTTACAGTTTTACATGAAAATGTAATGATACATAATTTTACATCTAAACAGCCTCTCAGGTGGTTTCACATTTTAGAAGACAGGCCACTCCTTCAGTCTCTTAGAGACTTTTTTCCAGATCCAGGTTGACCATCATGTGTTCTAAGCATTTTTCGAGCACTGCCCACACATCGAGCAAATTCCATGGTGGTCCCGCAAAGGCACAGTGATGGCAGAGCTTCGTGTGGGCTTGGGGAATAAGCACATCTGCTTGGGGTGTGCTGGAGGTCCAAGCAAGGAGAATGAGGGAAGCAAGCATAGGGGCAGGCTGGGCCGGGGAGCCTGTGGTACAGCAGAGGAAACTTCTGGTGCAGCAGATGTCCTGCATCAGATGGTGACACAGAAATGGGACCCGGCTTCAGCCAAGAAGGGGTGCACGTGAGAGAGGCCAAGGAGGTGGAACTCGTGGGAGGAGTTCACAGTCGCTGGCGGATGACAGTGATGGAGAAGGAGGCACAAAAGTGGACACCCAAGATTTTAGCCTGCTTGGAGAGTCAGTTGTCCCTAGCCTTGGGCAGATGGAGAGAAAGGTGGAGTTGGGGGAGGCCTGGAAGGTCCCCCAGGAGGGCTAGATCTGGAGCTGCAGGGAGAGCAAGCCAGAGGTGCAGGCAACACGGCAGGCATGGACAGGCCAGCGACAGACTGGTGGAGACAGTTAGCCATGGCCAGAGAGAAGGAACATGAGCTTCTGCAGCTTTGGGGGCAGGGCTAGGCAGGAAATAACCACCTGTGATCTGGAAGCTAGCAGCTGCTCCTAAAAAGAATAGCTTTTAAAAGCCAGGCTTTAATTATTCCAAATATAGGAGTCTAGAAATAATGGAAGCCATTCATTTCCTTTTTCGTCTGCCTGTTCGTGGGTCTTAGAGGACAGCCCAAAGTAGCCGGTTTCCACACACAATATACCTAAAGCTGTAACACTAGGAATGTGTGCGGACACTGAACTTGTTTCACCTTTAGCAGATTCCTCCTCCTGAGTGTGAAACCCTTGAAATGAGCCCCAGGCACAGCTTGTGCAACGGGCCTGCTTGTTGTGTCTGGATCTGTAATGGTCTGCGTCAGATTACATTTTCCTCTTTTGGACAGCAGTTTTTCAGTTATATCGTCCACTTAAGTGCCATTAGCATATGTGCTAATCCAAGCCAGTAAAACATTAGTTTCTCATTGTGAAAATGTTAGTGTTTTTCAAAAACAATTATTTTCTTTTTCTTTTCTGTTCTAGGGAACCAACAATCCTATATTCCTAAGCAGTATTGCCTTCTTTCAAGACTCTCTAATCAATCAGATGACACAGATCAAACTATCTGTGTATGATGTCAAAGATAGATCTCAGGGAACAGTTAAGTAACAGGTTGTGGTTCTTGGGTTTCCTTCCTTTTTCATGGTTCATCATTCGAGTGAGAGGTGAGCACAAGATCATTTCAATCTGGCTCCTGAATTAACTCATGTTTAAACGTACTGTCTTTGGGAGCTCCTTTCTGAGCATCTGTCTTGGGCTCCTGAGGTGGCATGAGGTGTGTTGTGGGAACAAGAGGCCAGACATGTGAACTCACGCTGTCTCTCTCCCCTTCTCCTCCTCAGATGTATTTACTGGGCTCTGGAACATTCGTTGTCAAAGACCTGCTCCAGGATAGGCATCATAGGTTGCATCTAACACTAAGGTTGGTGTTTAATTTTGTTCTTTGAAAGAGTCTGGAGTTGTGAGGTCCAGGGACCAAGTGGAAAAGGCCCCATTTCCTGTTCTGAGAGAGTACCTGGCCTCTGAGGAGGGAGGTTGTCCATGAGGTGACGCAGCGTGCACCCCACAGCCCGTCAGGATGGAGATGCCTGCTGCCCATGGGAAGTACAGGTACAGCTGTGCTCAAACCTGGAGGAAGCCTGTATGTAGTATCTGATGATCCAGTATAGTTGTCTACACTCTGTCCCCGCGTGAGTTGAATGTGGCTCCCAGGCAGAAAGGGTTTTTCTTTGCTTGCCTTCATCACTGCATCCCGGCCACCTAGAACAGTACCTCGTACTCGGTAAAGTATTTACTAACAGAATGAATGAGTGGCGGGGAAGCCCCCGGAAGCCCCCACCCTGCCCCTGGGGAGGGGTGAAAGATGTCCGCACTTCCCAGGTTCATTTTAGAAGCAATTCCCACTAAACCTGGCGTGTTGTTCTTTATTTAAAATTATGTAAAAATTAGAAAATTACTGTGTTGGGAAATACTTCAAAATAGTGAACAAAGAAGATTTAGTCCCTGCAATATGGAGACATTTGGAAGCTACCACTAGTAGTGACCATGTTGCACGTGGCTAACCCCATCTGCAGATGGGACAAGAGCTGTGCCGGCAGTCCTTACTCTGTGTGGAGAACTTGGTTCAGGAAAAAGGAAGAATCGTAGGTAAAATGTGAGGGAAAAGGCTGCTTGAGAAAAAATATTTAGGGAAATCTGTACCAGCACTAAATCTAGTTGGGTCAGATTTGGTGTAAGAAACAAACATTTTCCTTTTGAGAAGATGAGTATCGGATGGATAATACAGGGAAGGAATTTTCCAGGCAAGAGAACGGTGAAAATCACAAAGGAAATGGTCAGTACATGTGAGCACATACAGACTTAGACCTGGATTAGGTCAGGCGTGACAAATGCCTGGGGCTCCCCAGGATGATTCAGGTGGGCACAGCCCACTGTGAGCCCCTCAGAGGGTCTTAGAGATGAGGCCAACCAGGGTTGCAGTAGCACGAGCTGTATCACCGCAGGATTCAGGGGCTTCAGGAAATCCTTGGTGGTCTTGGAATCCAGGCCTAGGTCTTGGGGCTGATCATAGACTGAGGGTGGGCTAGAAGGACCAGAGAGGGGCCTGGTGCCAAGAAAAGCTACTGTCCAGCCGTAGCTGTGAGATGGGTCCTGTCACCTTGGCAGGATGACCTGAAGGGCTGGCTCCACCTCAGGGAAGCCCCTCCACCTTCACAGGCACATCCACCCCGCCCCTGTCAGATGTAGCCCTCTCCTATGCCCCGTGGTTTCATTTTCTGCCTTCACCAGTGAGCTGCGTCACCGAGATGAGTGACAGACTGACCCCTGGCCGGGCCTTGCCTCTCTGGGGACCCTGATGACCCTGGAAAGCTGAGCTTTGCTTTTAAGCAGAAAGGCAGTCACAGCACCACTCACCAAAGCACACTGCTTGTGGCAGGTCTGCGGAGAGTGACCGTGTGGGTAACATCACTGTGATCGGCTGGCAGATGGAGGAGAAATCAGACCAGCGGCCCCCGGCGACTCGGTCTCTGGACACTGTCAACGGGAGGGTGAGTCGGCCAACTCAGAAAGAGTAAAAAGACCAGTGCACGAGAGAGGGCAGGGCCTGCTGCTCGATGCCCCTACCCCTTGTCGTCCCCTCCTGGCCTGGCCTGCAAGGCCCTGCTACCCAGAGCCTGCCTCTGCTCCCACTCCCTGCTGGCCACCTCTAAGGGGCAGGAGCTGGAAACTTGACCCAGCAGACAGATGAGACTCAGGCTGACATGAGATGTTGGTGGTGACTGTCTGTCTCCGGCACACTGGTGCTCCACAGTCACCTCCCTCACTTGTCTCCTCGGCACCCTCTTCTCCATTCCCCACCGTGCACCCTCCCAGAGCAGTCCTACTGCACAGTCTTACCACGCACCCTTGTGCTTTCAAATGAGAATTCTAATTTAAGCGTCCCAATGCCACTAAGTAGTCATTGTAAAATACAAAGGTATCTCATTGTACCCAAAATAACCCCCAAACTCCAGCTTTGAGAGTATTCTTGGCACCGGCTGTCTCTCTCGTTTTGCACACCAGAACTCTGAAACAGGTGAGGGGACTAAGGAAGAGAGCTGGGCGTGCTGGGCCTCCCGCGTACGGGGGATGTGTGTGTGCGGCTCTGGCAGCATTTTCACCCAGAGTTTGCGGTGCATATTCAGTTACGAGATCTCCTGCGACATTTGAGACCCCCATTTCTGTGGCGCACACTGGAGTCGTCTAAGCCCCAGTTCTCTGTGCTTTTCTGTCCATGTCGTTAGATGGTCCTGCCTGTTGATGAGAGCTTGACAGAGGCTTTAGGAATCCGATCCAAATACGCTTCATTGCGAAAAGACACTTTACTGAAATCGGGTAAGGCTTTCTCCATTGGTTGCTTGCCGCTCTTGTGAGTATCGCCACGGCTGTGGTCGCCCTTAGCTCCCCCCCCTGCCGTGACTGTCAGGGCCATGCCTGCTGGCCCCTGTCTGCTGCTCATCACTGTGCCACTCTTCCCTGTTTCATGCAGGGGTCAGCGGCTGACACCCTCCCCACCCCGTGGCCCCTTGTCCTGTACATCTTCTGGACAAGAAAATTGAATGTCATGGGGGTGGATTCTTCAAGCCGAGTCACTTGGTGGGTTGGTCCGAGTGTTTTAACTCTGTGGAGAAGACCAGGGAGAGCGCCCGGCAGGGGGACCCACCGGGCAGGTCAGGGCCAGCTCACCCGCAGCCTGTGTCTCCTGTCCTGCCTCAGTGTTTGGCGGTGCCATCTGCCGCATGTACCGCTTCCCAACCACTGATGGCAACCACCTACGGATCCTGGAGCAGATGGCAGAGAGCGCGCTGTCCCTGCACGTGCCCCGGCAGTTTGTGAAGCTCCTGCTGGAAGAGGACGCGGCCAGGTGAGGCATCGCCCGTTGCACGTGCCCCTCCCTTTCTGAGATGCGGCAGATGCTTGGCTGGACCGTAACCTGCCCTTTCCTCCATCTGCCCTGCAGCCTCCATTTGCAGGGTGAGGATTCTGCAGGTTGGGGCCCAAAGCCCCAGTGGTATGCCCAGCACTTCTCCCTCCCTTCCCTTTTCTTCCCCTTCTTACTTGTCCTAGAGAAAGATGGAAATAACTGCTCGTTCTTTGGTCTGAGCTGACTAGCAGTTTCCAAGGTCAGGGCCGCAGAGACGAGGGCTCCAGGGACTGAGCGTGACCCATCCAGGTGCTCTAGTCCCTTGGACGGAGGGTCTGAACTCCAGGCCACAGGCAGAGGCCTGAGAGGGACTCAGACCTACAGATTTGTCTTGTCTGACCGGACTGTCCTTTCTACTCCTTGTCCTAAGATGATGTTAACTATTAGCATCATGTAACAGAAGTGTGAAAGGAAAGAAGGCGAATAGCATCTCAGTGTTCTAACACAGCTGTTTTCATTTTTATCTTGAAAAAAATTTAGAGAAAATAGCAAGAATAATGCAGTGAATATCCAGATACCTTCCGCCTGAATTCACCCACTTTTAATGTTTCATTATTTTCCATTATCTCTCTATATACACACATTATAATTTTTAAAATTTTCCTTTTGGTTTTGCCCATATTTGCATATGTGTACCTAGCTACAATCTACTTTCCTATGTATCTTGACTTTTCATGTCTTCAGTTGTTAATTACGACGTGCTGTCCGTTATCTTTGTGTTTCAGCTTCACAGAGCTCATTCCTTGGACAGGTGCTTCAGCTCCAGACTGAGGTCATTGTCGGTTGTTGTTAGCTGCAGCCACACACCAGGCGCTGTGCTCGGCGTGGGCACCAGGGATGGTAGACCGGGGAGCTAGCCCGTGAGAGCCAGATGTGTTCGTGTGTGGAAAGGGGGTCAGGGCTGGCCTCTGGGAAGTGGCAACACTAAGCTGCAAGGGAAGCACAGGGAGAGACATAATGAGGGGCGTGGCCAGCCAGTGAGGCAGGCAGTGCCCCGTGCCTAGGAGTGGCCTGAGGCCAGCTGGCCAGTGGCTGCCGGGCACAGGGATCTGTACCATGGCCTCGCCTGCCCGGGGTGCTTTTCTATGTCAGTTTTGCTATTTTAATAGTAATAAAATGGCAAAAGTTTTAAAAGACAATTTGGTAGATTCCTAGAAACTTTATAAAATGAGCATTTCTCTCCCCTCGAAGGAAAATATGGGGTCTTCTACTTCCTTTGTGTGGTTTGAGTATTTCCTGTATTTCTAAATATGTGCTGAGGGTCGTGTCTTCATGAATCATTGTCAGGGATTAGCTGCTGATTTCCTGAGACGAGGAGTTATGCCTTTATACTTTCTTGGTCTCTGTTTTCCTAATATGGTCTCCTTTTTTAAAAAAGAAAAATCCATTTTGTGCTATTATTTCGATCATGTAGCTATTGTTCTTATTAGCTAAGCTTAGAATTCATATTTCAGCTCTTACATGCTTGCTCAACTTGATTTTTCTGGGGATAACTATTCCTCTTTCTCCTCTTTTCCCTCTCCTTCCTTCTCCCTCTTTCCCCCACCTCTGAGGCAAGCATACATAGGAGCCAAGGCCAAAGCCAGGCCCGGACACCACAGCCACTTTCAGTTTCTGACAGCTCTACACTTACAGAAGCAGTGAAAGGGAGACTAGCTGAGGGGACCAGCTCCTTACGGTCACTGTGCCAACCCAGAGTGGGTGAGATGAGACGGAAGAGGCCAGTGGCTGCAGCCTGAGCTCTGGGAGCCCCACTGCTGAGGAGACAGCTCTGGCCTAGCAGCTTTCCCATCTCCAGCTCTGTTCCCGTGGCAGGGTGGGCAGGAAGCCCACACTGGGGAACCTGGGGGCGCGAAGAGACACTAACTTGACAGCCCCTGAGGGGAGATGGCCTCGGCATAGTGATCCAGAGGTCTCCAGTCCTCTGCTCCGTAGGGTCACACGTCATCCTGCCCCGTCGTGGGCAGGCCACGCCTGTGCCTGAGTGTTGCCAGCAGGGTCTTCGGGACCCCATGACACAGCCAGTGCCTGATGGCCTTTCTCCTAGTCCCCACCTCTGCTTAGTTTGCCTTGAACATTCAACTGAGCTCCTGTAAAAAGCTTCCCTGCTACTTTCCATGTGGTCATTGGTCCACCTGACATGTAGCTGTCTGTCCCCTGCCCCTTCCTGGGCGTCAGTGCCCCTTCCATGCACTTTCTGACCTCCTGGCAGGGACCCTGCCCCCCAGGCCTCACATGTGTGTCTGCCTTGCAGAGTCTGTGAGTTGGAAGAGCTGGGGGAGCTGTCCCCTTGCTGGGAGAGCCTCCGGCGCCAGATTGTGACCCAGTACCAGACCGTCATCCTCACGTACCAAGAGAACCTAACTGACCTCCATCAGTACAAAGGTGGGTATGATCCTGCCCTCCTGAGGCACCTGCACCACCATTTTCTTGGCCAGAGATCTGGAACCCAGGTCACTTGCACACTTGCACTGACACTCTTGCGTGGGTTTTAAAAAATAGATTCTCTTATAAGTGGAATTCTTTCAAATGTGGGTTTTTCAGATCCTAATTAAAAAGATAGGTCAATGAATTGCAGGGAAAATCTTTCTGTGGTGTTATCTGCCCAGACAACCATTGTAGGATGAAATTTGGGGAAGACAGAATATAGGCTGTGACTGGTTTATGTCATTCTTCATCCTTGGTCTAACACACCGAACGGATGAGACCTCGAAGCACCCAAAAGGACGAGACATGCCACTGCCTTTAGACAAAGCAATTTTCTAGATTTTCTGGTTTCAATATTCAGTGTTACTTTAATTGAACATATAAAGTGTCAGAGTGGAATCCTCTATTTAAGCTTCAAATACCTCACTTCTTCTTTTTCTTTTTGTGATCCTGGGGATTGAATCCAGGACTTGAGTATGCTGGGCAAACCCTCTACTGAGCTGCACCCCAGCCCTACACCCTTTATTCTTAAAAGGTGCTTTCTGATTTTCAAAATATTCTCAGGGCAAATTTAGAAGACTCTTTTCAGCTTGTTTTCCTTTTCTCCCAAATTGACAGAACATTTTGGTTTTTCATTATTTTATTTATTACTTTGATATTTTAAATTATTCTCCATCTTCCCTCCTTTTCCTCTACATAGTCTTATTTCAGGGTTGAAGGAAAATCATAAGCCCTTAATGTATTTTTGACGTGGAACATACGAACCTGTCCGTAAACTTGGGTGAGAGGAAGCCAAATGTATGTCTTTATGGGTTAGGCTGAAACTGAGAATAGGTCTCAGTGCACCGCTGACGAGTGGTGGCATCCCTCTGCAGGGCTGGGCGCCTGCCCATGCTGAGCAGTGCCACCCGGGAGAGTGTGGCACCTACACAGCCTTGAGTTTTCCAGAACAGAGCTTCTCAAATGTTATCCCGAGAATCTGGTTAAAGAGCAAGTCTTGGATTCTGCATTTCTTCAAGTGCTGCTGGTCTGAGGGTCCCGGCATGAGCATCCTTCTCTAGGGAGTCAACTCCGGTGGCAAAGTACAGAGCACACAGCTGCTGACCCACGATCTGCACGCTGGCGATACTCACTAGTGGACTGTTTGTTTCTTCTGCTCCTCTAATCGCCATTTAAATTTGGAATTCCTTTGTTAGGTAGGCATGGCCTTAATTCACTTAATTAGTTATGGATTCTGGAATTCCATGATGGAAATAAGCTTGTGAGTACAGGCTATAAAACATCAACCTCTCTAACCAGCCAAGCGTGCAGAAGGGCCTTTGTCAGAGCGTGCGTCCTTGGGGCTGGAATTGGTGCTGTGTTGACCTTGTTCACCTCGGTGGCCCTGTGGTGATGAGCGAACAACCTTCTTGTCACTTACTGGAATTGAGACGTGTTGCTCTAGCCAAACCAGCTGCTGCGATCATGGGTGGTAGAGATCTCTAGGCTGGGACAGGCAGTCTCTGGCACGGACTCATTTGCTGCTTGTGGTGGTGCTACCACGCCGTGAGATCATGTGTGTGTGTCAGCTCTCTGAGTTGTGAGCTGAGTCCCAGTGGGCACAGCCTCCTTAGACTGCGGCCTGCTGAAGCTGGTTCTCCCTGCTACCTTCACCACCTCCGCACCCTGAGCCAGTGTCTTGGCTGGCAGGCTGCCCCCCACCCCCATCTGGAAAGGCAGCGTGCTCATGCTCAGCTCAGGGTTTTCTAGGCCATCACTGAGACTCTTGCTAATGTCCAGAGTGCACAGGGTGAGACCTTTGTTTTCTCATATTCCATTTCTTAGGTCCCTCGTTTAAAGCAAGCAGTTTGAAAGCAGATAAAAAGTTAGAATTCGTTCCCACAAACCTGCACATACAAAGGATGAGAGTTCAAGATGATGGAGGATCAGGTACCTCTTTTTCTGTCCTGTTGAATCACGTTCCACCTCTTTTTCCCTGGGTCTTTGGTCCTTGGTCCTTGAGCTGTCCCACATCTGCCCCATTCTCCCTGTATGCTCTGATGTTGGGTGAAGCACCCTAAGAACCTTTAAGAAGTCTTGGTAAAGAACCCAGACCCCTCCCTCCGGCTTCCTTTCCCACTTCTGTGGCAGAAGGTTGTCTGTGGGACATCCTTTCCCGGGAGGGCAGGAAATGAGTGTTGGGATGAGCTTCTTGCAGCCCCTCACTGCTGTACCTGGAGGCACACAGAAGCCCACTTTGCTAGGATGATGGTATTGGGCTCCTGTGGGTTCTGTAGCAGCCCAGAATATGGGGTTAAGGGAACCAAAGCTTCCTGGGGACGAGCTGCGAGGGTGGGATCCCAGAGTGGTGCACTTATGCCTGAAGCTGGCTTGCGCTCAGGCCTGAGCCCAGAGTAACGGAGGAGAGCTTTCTCTCATTCAGATCAGAACTACGACATTGTCACCATTGGAGCACCGGCAGCACACTGCCAAGGTTTTAAGTCAGGAGGTCTCCGCAAAAAGCTGCACAAATTTGAAGAGACTAAGAAACAGTAAGTAGAAGGAAGATCTTGTGGTCTTTGTACAGCTGTCTGATGTTTCCCAGTTTAAAAAAACAGTCAAGATATGATTGCAAAAACATGCAAGCATCCAGTCTGCTTTTGCGTGGCAGGAGGAGCTGCCGTGCGGACCCTGTGCTGCTCTGTGTCTGTGTGCCTGAGCTGGTGGGTGACAAGGGCCCCTCAGTAGTGGTCCTGTCCCTCCAAAATGAGCAGCGCCATGTGACCTGCCTTTGACTGATGCTTCAGCCCGCAGCCCTGTGCGGACTCTGCTCACTCTGCTTCCTCTAGAGTCCCAGCCAGTCAGTCGAGCAGCAGAACCATAAAGCTAGGAGCACACCGTGTCCTTCCTAAAGGGCAGCAGTGGGAAGCACTCTCAGTGTTGGAAAGGTCCAGGTGGCTGGAGCAGGAAGTTGCTCGGTAGCCAGGGCGGGAGATCTGTTTCAGATGACGCCATGGCAGATGCAGTGAAGAAAAGGAGCTAAAGCTGAGAGCTGGCCTCGCTGCCCCCTGCTTTATGCTGGTGACCAGGCACACAGAGCTGACAG
This sequence comes from Hystrix cristata, assembly GCA_004026905.1. Lineage (NCBI taxonomy): Eukaryota > Metazoa > Chordata > Mammalia > Rodentia > Hystricidae > Hystrix > Hystrix cristata. Next base: position 103,751 of record PVJO010001882.1, read on the forward strand.
ATCTAGGCCTGGCCGTGGGGAGATCAGGGCCTTCAGCCACCATTTGGGTACACCTGGGCCTGGATGGTGGAGCAGGGCTCTGACCCAGCCTGGGCAGGAGAGAGCTGTAAATCCCGGCTGTTGCCTTGGACATGTAGGAGGTGTTCCCTTGTGATCTTCCAGAATGTCACCAGGCATGGTGCAGATGGATTGAGGGGTGCGAGCATAAGAGGTGGGGGTGATGAATGTCGATGGCCCTGTGAAATCCTGAGGTAGAGGAAGAACTGTAGCTTGGAAGTCTTAGGCTGGGGAGAATGATTAGGACCTGAGCATGTGCTGAGGCTAGGAGGGAAGATGGAAGGTTCCAATTTAACAATTGAGAATGGAACAGTTCGAGGGAACATACAGCAAAGACCCAGGGAACATCCAGAGAGCCCCACAAGGTGGTCGGGTGCAGACCGGTGGAAGAGAGCTGTAGCATACGTGGGCCACCAGTAGGCCATTGCCCAACTGTGCTGTCATGACCAAGAGTCAAGACACTGGTGAGAAAATTACACATGGACTGCACCATGGAGCAGTGAAAGGCTGAAAGTTTAGATCACTGGTCAGTCCATGGCCAAGGGGGCCAGGAAGCACATCAGAGCATCCCTGATGTAGGCGAGGCTGGTGGCTGAGCGGGGAGCAGTGGAGAGTGCACCAGGAGAGGTGTGCACAGCGGCCAACCCGGGGCCCCAGGAGTCCTGGATGTGAGGAGGAGAAGCAGGAGGGGCTGGGTCAGCACAGGGATTTGGGCACTGGCTGGGAGGCCCCCACAGAGCCTGCCTGAGCTTGATCCTCCTACCGAGGGCACTGCTCTGTGTAGACCGATGAGGGGACCAGACCTGCCTCAGTGTTCCCAGGGTTCCCTTGGGAATAGGAAGACCATGAAGCTTCCCACGCCCACCACAGTCCTGCACAGCCAGCAGAAAGCGTATGTCTGTGTGCCATTGCATGTTGCCGAGTGGAGTGCGCGTGTGTGACCTGAGATGGCGTGGGGGCCCTGGCAGGGAAAGCTCACGCCCTCTGCGAGGCCAGCCAGGAGCCGCCCCGTGGCTGTCCCTGTCCCAGGAAGGTTGGAGTATGACACCTGACTGATCTGCAGGTTGACTGCAGACCTTCTCATTTCCCAGAATGCTGCTTCAGAGTTTTTCAGATATACATGGAGTGCACTTAATTTCCTGTGAGTGTCACAGACTCCCTTGCACACCAGGTTTTCTTACGTGGGCACAGGCGGCGAGGTTGCTCTAACACAGAAGCCAGCGGGCTCCTGAGTTTAGTCCTCCCGTTGTTGGGGCCTCAACAAGTAACCTGAAGTGTTTAGACGAAAAGTAACTTGGCTTTTTAAGTTTTTTGTTTTGCATTTGTTATTTGCTGACTGCTAATACCTCATTTTGGTTCTTTTCTTTAGCAGTTTTGAGGAGTGTTGGTGAGTTTTCTGTCTGTGTAGAGAGTGTCTGTCAGGTCTCGCTCTCGTGCAGAGGAAGCCTGTGCTGTCCCGACCTGCCCCGGGCAGTGCTCCAGCCCGCGGGGCTAAGTGGGCTCTGAGTGCCCTGCCTCGTAGACCAGCTCTCCTTCCAACTGCAATGTTCTTTGATAATGAATAGCCAGTCTGCAGTCTGCTCCTCTCCTCGCCAGCCTGGCGGCCCTGATTGCTGCACAAACTCCAAGGCAAGACCCAGTGCCGTTTCTGTCAGGCTGCTGAGCAGCCCACGCCCAACAAGGCCCTGTCAGGTGCTGGGATCGCACATCACCCCACCAGTGTGCACGGGAACCCCTTTCTGTCTTCTTTCACAAGAAGGCTGGAGCTTTTCAGTTTTCACTTCGCCCTCATGTACAGATGAAGCCAGCTTTCATTTTCGTGATACCTACTGATTTGTGTAGATCTTTATAATGGTGTTACTAGGGTCACTTTGACCCCCGGGGGCAGACCGAGAGCTGAGTGGCTCTTTTTCCCCGAGGATTAGACGGCAGCTGCAGCTGGGGCTCCTTCCATAGTCCCAGTCCCAGAACGGGCTCTGCAGTGTCGCTTCATTCCAAGGCACCTGCAGCCTTGGGAAATGTCAGTGCCTACAGCTGGTGACCCACGAGCCTTCTGGGCTGTGGTGGAGCCCTGCCTGGGGCACCAGGGCACTGCTGGGAGCATCTGCCAGCAGGAAGTCCTGAGGAACAGCTCCATGACCCCTGGGCCCTTTCCCCTGGGGGTACTGAGGGAGGGGACTTGCTCCTTCTTCCACAAGGGGACCCACAGCCTCCTGTGGAAGTGGCCGCTGCAGGCTCCCTCCTTGCTTTTCTCTACTGGACCCCATTGAAGGCCCAGCCTTTTCCTTAGAGGATGAGTAGAGGACTTAGGGTTGGATCTGAAAGATGGGAATGAGTGGTGGACACAGCCAGAGATCCCACTGCCCTTGGTATGTCCCAACCCAGGCATCTTAGGGAACCTTATCTGGAAAGTTCTTCAGGTTTTCTCTTTACTGAGGACATGAGACCTTTCAGAGCCCAGCCTGGGCCTGGGGACCACACCCCGCCATCCCCATTCACACCACATTCCTGAGACAGGTGAGGAGCCTTTCTGCCTGGCAGATGTGAGGACTAAGTCCCAGTCAGAGAGGACCCAGTGTCTCCATACTTTTTCCCTGTGTGGGAAGCCAGAAGCCCCTCGCCTCTCACCCTCTCACCCTCCCAGCTTCTTAGGAGTTCAGGCCCTGCATAGGTAGCCCTGGTCTTCATGTCCAGAGACTGTACTCATCCATCGCCAGCCCTCCCAGAATGGTGCACCCCCCACACACCTGGCACCTTCAGGTGGGCCATCACCCCTGCTCTACATAGGTCTGGGCCTGTGGACCTGGGGTGTGGCCACAGCTGCGCTGTCCAGGAAAAGCTAGGAGCCCAGGGCAGTTAGTGGCACCTAGAGGCCCCATCCCTAAAGCTCAGGCTTCCTGAGAGGGCAGGTGCTGCAAAGCAGCAGAATGCCTACATCTGGGTGCCGCTCCTTCGTGTGGCCACTGTTTTTGGAGCTAGGTGATTGAGCACATGTGCTTGTAGACGCCCGATGATCACTCCTGACCTGCACTTTGAAATTCACCTCTCACCAGCTTCCCTCGCCCAAGGACTTCCAGTGCCTCTGTCCCAGGTGCTGTTATTAGAACATGACTTGTAAGAGCACAGGGTGATGGGGGGTGTTTTCCCCTCGGACTTGGGGTGGGTGTGTATGGGTTGAAGAATACGCCACCCCATACATACACAGGAGGCCTGTGTACAGTATGTGTTTCATATCAAGAGCCTGGGAAGAGTAGATCTTTAAAAACTTCTGTTTTGAGATGTGTTTTCAAGCCTAAATTGTCTTAAATGGCTGCTATTCATTTGGAAGAGCGATTGCAGATTGGAAAGCAGTTGTGTGCACTTGGCTCTGTGGAATGACTCCTGGTGCCACGCAAGCTCGGTTGCCATCTGCTGCATGGGCTTCTAGCAGATCCATCGTTTTCTGTTGTGTGTGGGCTTGTGGTGGTCTTGTTTCTTTCAGGGTGCTTTGGTTTGTGGTGTTTGCATGCTTGCCCCATAGTCCACCAACAGAAGGGACAGTGGCCGTTTCTTGGTGACCTACTCTTCTGGGTTTCCCTGGGAAGGGGCAGCTGACCGTCATCTCTGGAGGACATAATGGAGAGTGGTGAGGGCACTCTCTGTCCTCCACCTTATCCTTTGTCTCCAAAACCCGAAGGGCCACCTTTTGGGGGCCACTCAGGCCCCTCTTTCCAGGAGGGGAGGGATAGGATTCCACCTAGAACTTACAGCCACAGATTTTAGGGGACCTCTGTATTGACGACTTGTACTTCTTGCCTTCCTTGGCCTCCTCAGATGGTCCAAAAATTAATTTATAACATTGAAATGATTGGGATCCGAACTAAAAGACATGCAATTTATCATTGCCACCGAGGAGTACCACACGTGCCCGCCCAGCCCACATAGAGCATATGGAGCTGGCCCCTAGAGGCTCCCAGTTGTGTCACATGGCGACTGGGCTGGTGCTTTGATGTCAGCCCCCAGATACACATGTTCTTTGGTGGTGAGGAGGTGGGAAGGAGGAAGAGCCAGAGTTTCAAAGCCACACGGGTGCTGGGGCCTTGCTGCTGACAACAGCTTCTCTACTTCCTCTTCCTCTGGTGCAGGGCTGTTTTTCAAAGGAGGAAAGCCCTGGCACAGGGGAGAAGAGAAGGCCCAGTGTCCTGGAGACTCTCAAGGGTCGCACACATGAGGGAGGAGAACTGTGAATCGTTCTCAAAAAGTTTGAAGTTCTGATTGGTCAAATGAAAAAGCAGGTTTTACAGATTTTCTTTGTTTTGTATTCTTTTGTTTTAGCAAAATCCAGTACCCACTGTAGTCTTGCCCTTCCGTGGGATAATTTGACCTCTTCTGATATAAGCCGAGCCCAAGTGTCAATACTTAAGAACTGGTTTTAAGTTGATAGTGGTTCTTAGGTAAACAGCCTGAGTATGTGGGTAATTATTGGGCATGTATGTACACATATACATGGTAAAAATGCAGACACATACGAATAGAGAGAAAAGACTTTGTCCTGTTTTAATATTTTATGCTTCTACCATGTAGATAAGAAGGATATGCCAACCAAGATGTATCAGGTACAAAATAACCATGTTGATTATGATCATTATGTATACAATGTACCAATACATGTTCTTGGTAAAAATAATAAAAAAATTAAAAAAAAAAAAAAAAGAAGGATACGCCAAGGTTTGCTTCTGCCCCTGCACAGCTAGACTAGCCCAGGAGACACCCCTGAGCAACACAATACTTTGTTCTAGGGTTTGTTGTGGGTCGGGGTGGGGTGCTGTTGCCATCCTTACCAGATTCGAGAGACCCCCCCTCAGGTCTGCTCTTATCCTTTCTAGTACATCGTCTAGCTGCCAGTCCATAATCTACATACCACAGGACATCATCAGAGCCAAGGAGATTATCGCCCAGATCAACACCCTGAAGACCCAAGTTAGTTACTACGCAGAGCGGCTCTCCAGGGCGGCCAAGGACAGGTCTGCCACTGGCCTTGAGAGGACACTCGCCATCTTGGCGGACAAGGTAGGAGGGGTGCCGTGCTGCACGTGGCGTCAGGGTGGGGGTTCCTCTGGGTGTCTGGAAGCCACTGGACACTGCAGGGCAGCCCAGGTGTGCCTGGAGCGGTCCTCGAAAAGAGTGACACTGGGATGACCTTGAAGGTCTCTGTTGAGATCTACTTCCTACAAAGCCCAGGAGGTTTGATCACTTATTTCTTGTGGTCACAGAGTGGCATGAGCCCAGGGCAGAGCGTCAGACCTGTCATGTGCTGCTTCCTGCAGTTGTGTTCACAGCAGGTCCCGGGCTTGCTTTGCTGGGGCTGATAGAGGCCGTAGCTTTCTTCGTGATGGCCTCATCAGTACTTTTTTTGGCCACATTTCTGTCATACTAGAGTTTTTAAAAAAGGAACTGAGGTATTACCCAGGCATAAGTAAAGAACGATAGAATCTTGTTGACTTGTATGTAATCAGTAAACCAGTTCTAATGAACTATAACCAATCCCGATTAGAACACATGGATAGATCAGACTTGTGTGAAGATATTTTTCTCATTGCTCTCGTTCTTTCAGCACACACACGCACGCACACACACACACACACACACACACACACACAAATGCTGATTACACATCCTCACCCGCACTTGCTTTGCTGAGCATGAACTGCTGTTCCTGATTATACAGTGTTATATCTTTTACATATGTTCATATAGCAACACGATTAGGAGATTAGATCTGCTGGAAAAGAAAGACGTAGTTGTCAGCAGTGAGATTATGAAACTCAGAATCCCTGCTGCATACAAATTCTCCAAAACCAGAACTGCTATGCCAGGAGCCCAGCTGCCCAGCGCCTAAGGCTTTGGGTATTAGATGCAAAGGGGCAAAGGGAAAAGACTGCAGTGGTGGAACCAGAGTAATGCCTGGACTCGGGGCACTTGCTCCCTGGAGGCAGGGGACAACCCAAGTCGTTGGTCGAAGCTGGCATGCCGGGCTCTCTTGAGGCCCTTGCTACAGCAAGCAGGGCTGAAGGCAGGCTGGGGTCAGAGAATGTCAGGAAAAATTTCTCAGCCTCTTCTTGTTTTCTTGTGTCCTTCAGTGTGGTGGGAAGTTCTTGCTAGGACTCAGCCCTAGCAGGTCTCAGAGCTTTGCTCTCAGATGTCCTGAAGGGTGCAGCCCTGTAGTTTCTCTGCACTGTGGAGCAGGGGGAAGACAGAATTGCTGGGCCTCAGCCATCTCCTGCTGCAAGAGAAGGCAGGCCCAGCAGCCCTGGTCTGTGTGTTCCCCGCAGACCCGGCAGCTAGTCACCGTCTGCGACTGTAAGCTGCTGGCCAGCTCCATCCATGGGCTGAATGCCGCTCGTCCTGACTACATCGCCTCCAAGGCCTCCCCCACCTCAACTGAGGAGGAGCAGGTGATGCTTCGGAACGACCAGGACACCCTCATGGCCAGGTGGACAGGGAGGAACAGCCGATCTTCCCTGCAGGTGGACTGGCATGAGGAGGAGTGGGTGAGTCTGCTGCCTGTGGCTGTCATCCTGCTGCTGAGCTTGGGATGAGAACTGCAGAGCCTGTTGCCGTCTCTTCTCCATGAGGTGCCTGAAGGGTTGGGTCCTAAAGGGCTGTACAAGCTCCAGGGTTCTTTCCCAGGTGGCTTTTGGGCTGCCTGCTGAGAGAAGACGACTGTGATCCATCGTGTGCATATGGGGAGCAGGACTGTGCTGGGCGGGACAGGCTGCCACCCTGCTTAGCAAGGAGGCGGATTTTCTCCCTGGCTCCCGCCATGCTGGAGCCTTCACTGCTTTTTTTATGTGGTGTGTGTGGTGGCTGAAGGCGGCCTACAGCAGAGTGGGGAGAAGAGAGACTGGCTTTTAGTCCTCTGAGACCCTTCTGCTGGCACCGAAAGGCTGCCTTTCCCCGCAGAGTTGCCAGCACACATCTCTCAAACTCTCAAAGCAGTGATCATAGGACATCATCGGTCATTAAAAAGCAAACATGACCTCAGTGGGAATTAGGAACTGCTATTTCTTGTGAGGTTTTAACGAGCCGGCGGCCGCGGGTGGAGGTCTGTGGAGGGGTGGTTTGTGTTCTGACTGGGTTTCCCACTGGGAGAGCCAGCCCACCCGGGCCCTATTGCTTTGAAAGGAGAAAGTGTGGCTGAATGTGGACAAGAGCCTGGAGTGCATCATCCAGCGGGTGGACAAGCTGCTGCAGAAGGAGCGTGTGCATGGCGAGGGCTGTGAAGATGTCTTCCCCTGCGCGGGCAGCTGCACCAGCAAGAAAGGTAACCGCCACAGCCGCGCCTACTGGATCAGACCGGAAGACCCCTTCTGCGATGCCCCCTCCTCGCCATGCCCTTCCTCCATGCCCACCGCTGCATGCCATCCTCACCCGAGCACACGTGCGTATGCATCCACGCTTCCCGTGCTGCTGCCACCTCGTGCTGTGTCGCATCTGTTTGTCCGTGTCTCTGACTCCATGCCCCTCCCCTGGGCAGACTGCAGGGAGGGCTGGCAGGCCGACTGGGGGCAGCCCAGGGCTTGGAGCAGGGGAGCCCTTGTATGAGTCTGCATCTCCACCAAAGGCAGATTTTCAGGGCCCTCCAGAGTCACACCCTTGCAGGGCCGTGGCAGTATAGTGGGGCTCCTGGGCTTTCCAGGTTTGCAAACAACCTGAGAATCCAAAGGAGGCCAGGATGCAGATGCCACCAGCATGGTGCTCCTTGTCTTAGGAACTGGTGGGATGGAGGGAAAGGTAAGTTTTCCAGCAACCCTGCTGGATGAGGGATTTTAGCAGGCCCCACAGACTTGCCCAGAGCTGACCGTCATTGGCTGGGCATGCTCTCACCCATAGGAGCTTTGTTGCTTGGAGACTTGTATGTTGGAAAGATACCCAGGCCTCAGGGAACTGTGTTTCTTCTGTTCAGCACCACACTTCGACGGACGCCTTCAGGAGATAGTAGGGCAGTGCCTCAAAACAGCATGTCTCCAAACAGCCTCCTCTGCAGGGACACGGGGCATGCTCAGACACTGCGCTGTAGTATAGCCTTCGAGCGAGGGCTCCCCGACACCAGCTCTAAGTGGATCCTGGTTCCGGCCTCTCAGGTGCCACCCACCTTTTCCTAGAAGAGCTGGAAAGGATTTGAGGCCAGGCAGCTTCTGCCTCTTTGCTCTCTTTGGGGAGTTGTGAGCCATAGTTAAGTGAGGCCAAGATGGGCCAGGGTCAGGGCATTAAATTCTCAACTGGGCGACTCCCACCCATGGCAGAGTGCTCCTTTGGCAGAGCCTCTTGGGAGAGCCCCACTCTGTGTGTGAGGTGGCCGTGGCCTCGGCAGCTCCTGCAGTCTGTTTCCAGTGCTCTGTCCCATGGGACCTGTTTCGTGGTCTTCACATCATCCACGTAACGTCCCAGACTGTGTTAGTTCACAGAGCCGCTTATCTCTATCGTGTTCTTTTCTTTTTGTTTTTTTAAAATGTAAATTGTTTCTTTTTAAGGTTTTCTGAAAGTTTGTCTTTAATATTTAATATTACCTTGTTTGTAGGGACTGGGGATGAAACTCGGATGTATGTATACACAGAGATATACACATATGCATCTTGTTTGTAATTTTTAACTTTTTCTGCAGGTATAAAAAGCAGCTTACTAGATTTTTTTAAATTCAAGAGTTAGTTTGTGTAATCAGATGTGCTGCGTAACTCACATGTCATTTTTTCCTAGGCACATCTTGTATTGTTTAAATACAGACCCATTCAAGTTCAATTTCACGTTTACTTGTGTGAGGTAGGGTCTGACTCGTAATCTGGGTGCCACCAGCCTCAGCGCCGCTGTAATGATAGGAACATGAAGCCGGCGTGAGGGAGCCTCACTCTGCTGTCGGTACTTAGCGGCGTAAGGACTCACACATGTGCATGGTCCCCAGCGCAGACGTCTCTGGTAGAGCTGGGATGGGGGAGACGGGAAGAACTGCCCAGGAGCTGCTTTGGTGGTGCACTTGTCCACAGGCCAGAGCTTGTTCTGCTCCAGGTTAGGGGAGCAGTCACCTTGCCCACACGAGCAGGTCATGTTCACGCCGACTTAAATGAGCACAACTCCATGCCCCCGAAAGCCTTATCACTTTTCATTCCTGTTCTCTGCCTGCCCAGGCCCTTGGTTTTCTCCTCTCACCAAGAAGCTGCCCTGCCTGCCAGCTCACTGCCCCAAGAACGAGCAGGGCCCTACTTGGCAGGCGGGGGCCACCCAGGGCCAAGACCCAAGGGGGACACTGAGAAGTCCCTGCCAGCTGGAAGCACAGAGGACTCGCATGCTTCTCTTGTCTCCGTGTTTCTCCACCGGTGCCTCACACCCTTCTGGACTCCCTCTGCCCACTACCACTGTCACCACTGCGATTTGGCAGCTTCCATTGCCTTCCTCACACGTACTTATTCTCACACCCAAGAGTCCTTCAGACCCCAGCCCCGGTTTTTGTTAACCTGGTTCCTATAGATGCAGCCCAGGTTCAAGTGCCCCTAAGATCAGGTTGGAATTTGCAGGTATGTGGAGAGAAAGTCCACAGTGGTCATCAGAGCTCAAAGGACCCCATTACCAAAGACAAATTAGAAACCACTGGTCCAGGAGTACCAGAGTGACCCCCTCTCTCTCTTTGGTTGGAAGATGAATTTAGCAAGTGATCCCAGATGAAGCAACAGAAATGGTCCCCGAGGTTGGGTATTTAGCTCAAGTGGTAGACCCTGTGCAGATCCCCACCAGCCCCCTCCAAATGGTCCCAGCCCTGCTCTTTGGGGTCACCCTAGAGGCTCCCAACACAGGCTCAGAGGCCTTGCCCCTCATTCACAGCTGTGGAGTCCTGGTGGAGGGGTTCTGAGGAGGCAGACGTGTGTGCTTCTCCAGGGCCTGGGGATTCCGACCAGCAGGACAGGGCCTTAGAATCGCTCCCAGCTCACCCTCCCCACTGGGCTCCTCTGTCTTAGCAAGGCGGTCCTAGCTAGGTATGGGGTTCTGGCAGAAAGGCCAAACTCTGCACATTACAGAGGCCTTTGCATCTTCTGTTCTTCTAGGCCATGTCAAATATGATTAGAGAGTGAGGACTTCTTGCCACCCCCTTCGTTCCAGTCCAGGCTGTAAATGGCCCCCTTCAGCTGGCCTGGTTGGTCTTGGGAATCTAAAACTGCCCGTTTCGATACCCTGAAGAGATTCTTTAACTGACAGGTTCAGACATAACGTAAAATAAATTTTTACTTAAAACTTATTTTCTCTCAAATGGTGTACCAGTTAATGAAGAATTTTGGAGTTTTTAAAGGAAATGTGAACAAACGAGTATGACCCAGTGTAGCTAAGTAGGAGTAAAATGTATTCGTTGAAGACCTGGAAGGAAGTCCTAACTGGAGACTTCCCCTAAACCATACAACTTGTACATTTAGTGGAATCTTAAAGTCGGGCCGGGGCTCCTTACTAGGTCTTACTGTCGCGGTCTCAGCCATCTGTCTCGAGCCCGGGCCTGCCCAGTACCTCAGGGCCGCAGCTCCCACTGCAGGTGCTGGATTTGCGGGCCGGCCTCTCATTTGATGTCGTGAGCTAACAGAGGGCTCCATCACTACCATGTCATCGATGTGGATGCTTTCGTGTGTGGCGTGTATCACATCATGGTGTGTCGGATCACTCATCCCGGAGAGCATTTTATGTTGAAGTATTAGCAACATGAATGTCGATACTGACAATCAGTGTCGTGCACACTGCTGGGAGGGCTCTGCTGCCTCGGAGCAGCCTAGCACCCTCGTGAGACTTTCGGGAAAGAGGCCCCACCCTCTTCCCACATGGCTTAGTGCCTTACTGTGAGCTGCTGCTGCAGCTCCTCTAAGTGACTGCTGTGTTTGAACTGTGTCTGCTCCTTAATCATCCCTGTTGCCCTCCATTTCTGTGCAGATTGCAGCCCCCCTCCTGAAGAGTCCAGCCCAGGTACGTGGTTTCCGTTCAAGACTCCGCTGACGTCTTGGTAATACTCGGGCAGCATTTGTGACTAAATTATCCAGGATGACTTTCTATTCCCACAGCTGGGAAAATATTTTAGGACTTCTTTGTTGTGAAGTTTGGTGAGGGACCAGTTGGGCTAAGAGAATTGTGGCCTAAGAATACCAAGTGCTTTTTCTCTTCTCTCTCTCTTTCTCTCTCTCTCTCCCCGCCCCTCTCCCTGTCTCCCTCTCTCCCTCTCTCCACTCTTACATCCTAAAGCCTTTTCAGAAGATTAATGTTCATGGGTGCGTTGGGCTTCCTCAAGTGGGTGACCTCATTTAGAGGGTGACGCATTTGTGAATACTTCTGTGCATTATTAACCTGAGGCTGTGAGCAAAGCCTTGAAGGCAGTCAGATAATGAGAACCCACTGGAAGCCTGTGGCGTTTGTAATCATGCAGCATCTTCTCTTCAGAATCTCGACAGAGCTCTGAGTTCTTACCAGTTGTGGCAGTGGGCCTTGATTGGAATTGAAAGTGGAATTTCCTTCCCACATCTGCATGTAGAATCCAGTGTTTATGGTCCTAGTTCAGAGGTTGGCAAACTGCAGTACTGAGCTAGCTCCTGTCCTTGGCCTGCTCTTGCAAATACTATTTTATGGAAAACCAGTCATGTTCACCTGCTCATGTGCCCCGGGTGGCTGCTTTTGTGTGGCAGTGCCAGAGTTAGGTGTGATGGAGACTGTATGGTCTTCGGAGCCGGAGTTATTTACTGTCTCGCCTTTTACAGAAAATATGTGCCAACCCCTGATCTAGTTCATAATGAGCTTCCTAGGTATGGCTTGTGGTTTTCCCTAAGTGCGCATGTGCCCCCAAATAATGTGGCTTATTTGTTTTTTCTTAAACTCGAAAAATCGGCTGTGTGACCGGTGTGATGACTGCATATTGCCGAGTGGGTAGGAACCTGAGATGGCCGGATACCTGTTTTCCCTCTAGAGTACAGCAGACTGGCAGTGACAGGACTCACTGAGCTGTTCCCGTCAGGTCTGCACACACAGCACCACAATTCCCACGGCGGCTGCTGGCAGCGACCCCAGAACCCCATTTGGAGGCAACTTGTCAGTTGACTAATCTGATGGACCCTCACACTCTCCCTCAGCCACTCCGTTTCTCTTCCCAAAAAGTCAGTGTAGCCTTGAGCAGGTCTCAGTGCCCAGTCTCCTCCTGCAAGGTCACCGGCCTCGAAGAGTGCACAGATGGTGAACCTTGCTCTCTGCCTCCCCATCGCCCTTCTTGGGCCAGGCCTCGCCCCGCCGTCCCCCATCCCTGGGCTCCCATCCTCCCCAGCGCACCTCCCTGCAGGCCGCAGGCAGGATCTGCACCTCAGTGTGAGTGCGCAGTGAGGGCTGAGAAGGGCGGCAGGGAGCCTGCCCCACTGAGCTCGGGGACTCTTCTTCCGCTGGGTTTCTGGAGTCGGTAGAGCCAAAAGGAAGCCAGCACATGTTCACCTCCTGGCTCGTTGAACTCTTCTCGCTTTGTGTCAGAAGCACTGATGGCTTTTCCACAGTTGATGTCAGGTGGTCTAAAATTTTCCCCTGCTAAGAAATCCTGTAGAGCTGTATTTAAATATTTAGAGTGGCTTAAAACACACTCTCGCCCTCACTCCCTCCCCTACCAGTGAGAAAGAACGTGCAAAGGCAGAGTGTGGATTGGAAAGAGCCCTTCAAAGCTCTCTGCAGTAGTGTGGTCCGTGGGTTGGCTGCTAGGCAGCCGATGTTACCGGCTGGCAACTAGACAGGAGCTGTCCCAGAGAGTGTGTCCCGCATCTCTAGGACACTTTCATCCTTGTTGCCATTCTTCCTGTACTCCAGTATTTTGTTTTTTCTTTTTCTTTTTTCTGATGTATCAAAACAAAGTCATTCCAACACCAATTTTGTTTATGGAGAAGTGGACAAAGTGAAAAAGTTGTGTGGAGAGGACTTGGCTGAGTTAAATAAGACCTCAGTACTTGTATAGTCTGATCATTTTCAGGTTAAGTAATCATGATTTATATATTCATTGTATATGCATATTAACTGGAAAAGCCAAATAAATTGGCAACATGTGCTCTTAGTGAAGAATAGCTTTAATGGCTACCGAGCCCACCCTTCAGAGACTATTTCGCTTGTAAAACCTCCACACATTGCCCACGTTTGATAGATGCTGAATGTAATCGTCAGGCGTTCACCAGAACTTTTCAAGGAAACAGAAACTTGGTCTCTGAGGGGTGTAGGGCAGAAAGAAGTTAGGCTCGTAGCGCTGTGCCCCATCTTCCCAAAAAGGCCCCACATGGCTGAGGGGTCGAGGGCTTCGCTTGGTGGCACCAGCCCGGGACTCACATTTTCCACTTCTCAGTCCAGTGTTCTTTGTCACCATGACTTATTTGCTAAGACCTTTCTGCTGTAGACTTTCTAAATTTAAGCCTGCTTTTTTCCATGACAGATATAAATCCTTGTCTTCATACAGTGTGCCTATCTAGTTAGATCATTTCCAACCTTTGACTCGTTACATGTTCTTAATCTGAGTTAACCAGACCTGAGTGGAGGCATGTTCCTTCGCGCACTCCAGGTGCTCCTCTAGATTTGTTTCCCAGCAGAGTGCTAAGTGGACAGTCGTGAGTGCAGAGCCAGGTCTCCCTTCTCCCCGTGAAGGTGGGGGTCACACTCCGGCGGTGTGGTGCTGTGGTCAGGGCCTGCTGTGACTCACACCCCTCCTGAGGGGTGTGTGCTGCTGGGTATCACCTCATTGCCTGGAGCTGAGTTTAGGGTGGTGGGCTTCCAAGTGGGGGTGAACAAGTGCCTATTTCTGGGCTTAGTGACCTGTTAAAAATATAATGGATGAAGGCATGGCTTGTCTTTCAGATGCTTTCTAAATAGAAAGAAGAAGATGGCCAAAGCCAAAGATACCCCTTGCCCTGTTTTCTTCCCCTGACGTTTTATTTTTGAAAAATTCTTTTGGTGCAGGGCCCAAATTTCCTTATATTTCTAAAAGAAAAGTAAGCTAGAAATAGCTGTCATTGGGCAGGGAGGTGGCACTGGCCAGGGAGTGCAGAAGGAGGGGACATGAGGACAGTGTGGAAAGTGAGAGTTTAACACGCTGGCTCACAAGGCTGGCAGAGGGACAGTTGGTCCTTTGCTCCAGGAGGATGTGGTCTCTGCTTCCTGCTGGGTGAGGAGAAGTGAGCTAACAGATGCCCTCTCGGGGTCTCTGTCTTTGCCCGGGTGGGGAGCCTTGTGCTGTGGAAGGCCGTTGGCGTCTGCCGACAGAATCGTTCTCTGACCTCCTCATGACTCACAGATCTTTCTGTGGTTTTCCTGAACAGGCAGAATGTTGGGTATGGAGGTAGAGTCCTCAGTAGTTTCAGGAGACCAGGCCTGTGCTGGGGGCACCCGAGTAGAGCCCACATTTGAGGTTACCAGAGAGACTGTGGCTGGAGGGCTAGAGCCAAGACCAGCCTTCCAGACTTAAAGGCCAGTTCTGGGACAGACGATGGGCCAGGCAGGGTCAGAAGATGCAGAAGAGGGGATGGGTAAGGGGAGGACAGGCCAGGCTAGGTGATGGGTGACTTGCTGACTTTACAGAACCTAATCCTGAAGCCTGTCTTTCTAATCACGATGACTCCCTTGCTCGTGCCCAGGTGAATGGAGTGAGGCCCTCTATCCGCTGCTGACCACCCTCACAGACTGCGTGGCCATGATGAGCGACAAGGCCAAGAAGGCCATGGTCTTCCTGCTCATGCAGGACAGTGCCCCCACCATCGCCTCCTACCTGAGCCTGCAGTATCGCCGCGATGTGGTCTTCTGCCAAACCGTAAGCTGCTGGAGGACCAAGAGGGTGGCCATGGGCACCTCCTACCTCGGAAGAACGGGCTCAGGGCCCCTCACCCTCTCCCTTCGCTTGTAAAAATAACAGGTGGCCATTCTGCCTCCTGCCTAGGGGTGGGAGTGGGATAGAACCCACAAATTCACTTCCCTGAAGAGCTGGCACAGACGGGCGGGCTCTGCACTGTGGAGGCAGTGGGCACAAAGGCCTCTTGACCACCCTTTTGGAATGCACAGCAGGCGCTTTGTTCTGTGGCTCATTGCAGAGCTCTGTTTTGATGGTTTTGTTGCCTTTTAGTGAAGAGTTGAATGTCTCAAGTTAGAAGATGCTAGTAACAGAGTTAGTAAAGCAAGCAGTGCTGCCGGGTGGTTGGTTCTCTGCGGTCCCCTGCCCTAGCCTGACGGCCTGCTCTGTGCCACAGAACACCTCCCACTGTGACTAACTCCTGGTGTGGAGCTGTGAGTGGACAGTCCTTCACTGTGGGGAATTATTCTGGCCTTCCAGAAGGCTCTAGCCCAGGAATCATGCCGGGCAGGTCAGGTCAGAAGCCAGCCCCAGGTCAGGCCCAGCTTTAAGAGTGACAGCACAGCACTCCACGGCCTCGGTCCACCGTGGCCCAGAACTAGAGCACCCCGCTGTCCAGTCCCACACCACACCCCAGAGTGCGAGAGACACTGCTGACCCCCCTTAAGCGGCAGAACCTCAGGGGCGGGGTTCACCCGGGCTGCTGGTGACTGCCCACCCCGTTTGGCCCCTGCCCCGCAGCTGACGGCCCTCATCTGCGGCTTCATCATCAAGCTGCGGAACTGCCTGCACGACGATGGCTTCCTGCGGCAGCTCTACACCATCGGGCTGCTGGCCCAGTTTGAAAGCCTGCTGAGCACCTACGGTGAGAGCCCCCCGACTGATGCCGAAGTGAACACAGACACCAGCCATGTGTCGCGGAGACCCAGACGGGTCCAGCGCGGTGCACGCGCAGCCGTGGTCTGTGTGGCTGCTGTTCTTCGATAGTATGTTGAAGAGCTTTCTAGTGGAAGGTAGATGGTGATCGTTTGACCAGGCTCTTCCTATAAGGCATTCCGGTTGTTTCCGAACTTCCTGTGCAGTGAAGGCACTTACAAGCCTGACCTGCAGCCATTAAGTTATTAGAAGAGTCCCTAGGTCAGGGCTGGGGATTTAGCTCAGTGGTTAGAGTGCTTGCTTACCAAGCACAAGGCCCTGAGTTCTATCCCCAGCACCAAAAAAAAAAAAAAACAAGTCACTAGGTCAAAGCGGGGAATGTTTTGAAATGAAACAGCTATTTGCAGACTGCCCTCTAGAGAGACAGTCTCCTCTTCAGCCTTATTTCCTGTTTGTTTCTTATGAGAGGGTGGAAATTGGCCTTTTCTAAAGGTATTTGTCAGGATGTAGAGTCAATGTCCAGCTCTGTGTAGCAGAAGGGTGTGAGTGCAGCAAAGCCGCCCTGTGGCTTCTCTTTCCAGGGCGTTGCTTGCTGTGCCCTGTGCATTTCTGTTTCCCTCCCGTGGCAGTCAGGTCCTTGGCAAGGAAGGCTGAGGAGGCTGGCCTGTTGCCTCCCCTCCGCTGCCTCTGTAACGCGGGTATGGGGTGACCGCAGTGTTTGGGGCTCAGAGCCCATCCGCACATTCACCCCTCCTGTCTGTACCATCCAGGGGGAGAGGAGCAGCCCCTCTGCCTGACAGCCTCCTTCCTTCTCTGTGTCCAGGTGAGGAGCTGGCCATGCTGGAGGACATGAGCCTTGGAATCATGGACTTGAGGAATGTGACCTTTAAAGTCACGCAGGCCACTTCCAGTGCATCAGCTGACATGCTGCCCGTCATCACGGGAAATCGGTAGAAATGTTTATCTAAAAATCTATGAGCCACACCAGTGTTCTTCATTTGTCTAGCTCATGGGGTGCATGCTTCTGTTTTCTTTTTACTCTGTTTCATTCTGTTAGAAACACTGGTTGCAGTCCCTACAGTAACTCTACCCCTTTTAAAGGTCCCACTGGGATTTGGGCATCACAGGGCCTGAGGGCTGCCCAGGGGCCCGAACTTGGCCTACCCTGCCCTCGGTGTCCGGCCTCATGCTGCCCTTCCTGTCTCGCTTTCCTCCAGTGATGGGTTTAACGTGCGGATCCCCCTGCCAGGCCCGCTCTTTGACGCCTTGCCCCGGGAGATCCAGAGTGGCATGCTGCTGCGTGTGCAGCCCGTCCTCTTCAATGTGGGCATCAACGAGCAGCAGACCCTGGCTGAGAGGTGCGTGCGCCTCCACCCCCGGGTCCGCCTGCTGGAGCGGCTTTGGGGATGACCTAGAGACGTGCTCGCTCTCGCTTGGTGCTGTGCTTGTGCTGTGCAGGTGTGGTCACCCTGCTTTCCAGCGATCCTTCAGCTCAGCCATCTGCCCAGCACGGATGACTACACGGGAGTGCCGTGGATGCAGTCTCTGTTGAGACTTGGGCAGGTGGGAGAGAGAGAGAAATGGATTCCAGGATGGAGAGAAGTGGAGGGAGTTAGGGGTCCTGAGTAGGGACACCTAGTGTGGTCTAAGAGGACAGTTCTTTTTTGGTGCCGGGGATCGAACTCAGAACCTTGTGCTTGCTAGGCAAGCACTCTAACCACTGAGCTAAATCCCCAGCAGTGTGGTCTAAGAGGATCTGCAAAGGAGGAGGTAGATGATGCCTGAAGTGCGTTATTTATTGTTAACGTTTAAAAAAAAAAAACCTGTGTGTGTGTGGTGCTGAGGATTGAAGTGAGGCTTCACACATGCTAAGCAAACGATCAACCCCTGAACTATACCCTCAGCCCCTAAAGTGGGCTTTGGAGTAGGAGTTAGCCAACTGAGAGAGGAGGAGAGCTTGGGTGTCCCAGGTCAAGAAGATGGAACAAAGGCCTGTGTTGGGAGAAACCGTGTGGGGGCTGGGGCCACAAGGATCTGGGCAGGGGTTGGCAGGGAGGTCAGCACAGCCTCACAGGTCCAGTCAAAAGTCAGGCCTTAATCCTAAGGCTATGCCATGTGTCTTAGTTACTTTTCTCTCCTTGCTGACACAAAATTACCGATACCAAAAGTTAGGGGAAGAAAGGTTTATTTAGCTCACAGTTTGTAGAGGTTTCAGTCCACAGTCAGCTGGGTCCGAGGCAGGGTGGCATGGTAGACAGGTAGAAGGCAGCCAAGTAAGCAAGGAATGCAAACAAGGGGGACAAAGGATGCAAGCAGGAGAGCTAACGAGCTTCTTCCTGTATTTTATATCTTATCCCGGCTACCTGGCTTTAGAGTGGGCAGTATTCCCACCCTTAATCCTAGTGTCTCATCCTTGATCCCAGCAGAACATGCCAAACCAATCAGTGGTCTAATTTAGTAATCACACACTCTAGATCCAGCTACCTCTTACCACATGAGGCTTGGAGGGACATCTAGACACAAACCATAATGCCATATCAGCTCCTCCAGGATCCCTTGGTGTGCAGCAGAGAGGAGTTGGGTGTGTGCATGTGTGTAGGGTATGCACACCTGTGTGCACATGCATATGGGATGGTATGGGAGGAGCAAGTTGCATGTGTGTAGGCTGTAAGAGTCCAAGAATACCTGAAAATCCATCCTGCATATCATTTGCACTCATGTGCTCTGTGTGTTATAGGATAGAAGATGTCGTAAAGTTCTTGCTGTTAGGAAATGGGTCTCCAGGATGATGGGCCGTGGTGCTGCTGACCCTTGGACCCAGTGGTCACTGTGCGTGGACCTGGGTGGGTCCCCCACTTAGGAGAGATGCTGTGGTTGCTGGAGATGTGAAGGAGCTCTGGCGAGGGCAGGGCACTGTCAGACTTACCTGTTCTGCAGGCCTCATTCCTGGCACACGTGTGGCAAAGAGGTTGCTGGCTTGGGGTGGTGGGGGCGATGTGGATGTGGAGAAGGGAGAGTGATACCCTGTCTCAGAATAAAATGAAATCATGAGAGTCAGGAGCATAGCCCAGTGTTCGAGCGCTCGCGAGGCCGTGGTTCGCTGGCCGGCGCCATGAAACAGAAAGGGGCGGACGCTGCAGGAGGTCACACGGTGAGGAAGGGAGGCTCGGGTAGGACCCGGTCTTGTACTTGGGAGCCCGCGTTGTTTAGTGACCACCTTCCTTGTGGGTGGTGTCCACACCTCTCTCCTCAGGCAATCGGCACAGGCCTCAGGGCAGCCCAGGGGGCAGTGGCCAGGGGTTTCTGTTCAGCAAACAGGGTGACTTTGGATCTGAGCACGGGTGGTGTCCTCAGTCTTCACACACCATGCAGTCCCCTCTCCGCTGTACCTTGAGAACAGGAGGACACTGGGATTCAGAGCGGAGGTGTGCGCGGGAGCTGCTGCGCAGGACCACACAGGCCTCCCGGTCTTGGGTCCGGCTTGCACCATGCTCCGAGAATGTCTTTAGGTGCATCTGTAATGCTACCTGGTTGCTGCCCACAAAATGCAATCATGTTGGTCCAACACTGTAGAGATGGCTTCGTGCTGAGGAAGGGAGAGGCGGCTCAACATGTAGACGTGCACCTTCAGTGTTTTAAAGGGTCGCCATTGTAAGCTTCTGTGCAGCTCTGTGTGTCAGGAGAAAGTGACAGGAGCCAACTAACGGTGTCCCCTCCCCTCCCAAGGTTTGGAGATACGTCTTTACAGGAAGTCATCAACGTGGAGAGCTTGGTGCGGTTAAATTCCTACTTTGAGCAGTTTAAGGAAGTCTTGCCTGAGGATTGTAAGTATTCCTCACCTGGCAGTGGGTTCACCTGCTTTTCCTCCGGTCACTTTGGATGCCTGCTGCCAAGTGTGTGCATGTATACACATGTGCATGTGCCTAGGTCTGCTCGTGTGAGCTGTCTTTTCCCTTGTGTGCACGCGTGTGCGCGCGCACACACACACACACACACACACACACACACGGCAGCTGTTCACCTCCTCAGACTCTGCCTTGCTTAAGCTCCACCCAGAGGAGTTTCCCTGGTTCCGCTGGCCCTTGTCCCCCTCTCTCCTGCAGTGCAGGATGTGGCCTCCCCACACACTGCCGTAGCAAGGATGTCCACGGAGACAGTCAGTGGTGGACACTGAGCCCCTCCTGGCAGGGCAGGGATCTCAGAGGAAGCACCTACCTCTGCCCTGCAGTCTTTGCAAGCAGCCTGTGCCCCTCCCTCCGAGGTGCTCGGAAAGGAATTGCTGGGGGTTTGGGGCAGGATGGCCCCTGTTGTGGCATCCCCTGGAGGTCACAGCAGTTGTTCCACTGATGCATGACTCGCTGAGTGCCACAGGACTCAGGGAGGAGCCCAGGCTGCACACATGGCCTTTGCTAGTGCAAGCTGCTGAATCAGTGCAGCACATCCACTGAGCACCTGCCCTGTGTAAAGTATGACAGGACAGAGGGTCAGTGAGCCCTTGGCCCTGCTTGGAGGAGGCCTGTCTGCCCTGGAGTTAGGTGGGATGGGGGCCTCACAGGATCCAGAGTGGGGGCCGAGCATGCTCTCTGCCTAACATCGGAAGGTGAGGAGGGTCTTAGCGTTAGAACTGGTATAAAACAGTAGTGCTTTGAGCACCTGCGGGTCACCAGGGAGGTGGGTGCTGGGCGGCGCACCCTGCAATACGTATCCACACTGAATCCCATGACATCCTGCAAGGCCAGTGTTAGGGCCATGTGCAGATGGGGAGAGGGCTGCTTGGGCAGAGGAGGAAGCTATCCTGTTGGGAGGGACTGCGGCTGAGGATCTTGGGGCCAGACAGGGTTTTCATTGGCAGTACTCAGATGGGAAGAGGGTCAGCTGTCGTTTCCAGGGTCACCCAGCTGAGCATGCTGGTTGGACGGGAGGAGGGGACACAGGCCGCTGGTACCCGAGGGGAGGCCGTGAGACATTGGCCAAGGTGCCATTTCCCTCTCTTGTGCATTCCACTGGTGCTGATCTGGGCAGGGCAGGCAGGAGAAGCACCCATGCAGCAGCTCTTGGGAGCCGAAGCTGGAGAGTAAGGGACAGATTTTGTCAGCTCCCCGCCTGGGAAGGCCGCAGAGAGAGCAGGGACAGACGTGTTCCTCCAGTGCGCTGGGGTCCCCCTGGAGGAGGCCGGGCTTCGGATCCCCTAAGGCCTCCAGGCCCTCGGGGTCGAGACCCTGCCCCTGTGTCCTCCACCTGCAGCAGAGGCTTGGGACACTGGACAGCTTGCCCTCGCCCCTCGCACTTGCCTCCCTTGGCATGTGTACTTATAAGAGCTTCCTAGGTGGTTTGGTGGCTGCTGCCCACCCACAGGAAGAGCTGAAAGGTGATGAAGTGACTGCCCTTTGGAGGTGGGACTAATGTGACAGTGATCAAAATGAAGGGCTCGCCATCCTGGTAGCCTCCCCTCCCACTTAGGCTCCGAACTGCTCGTTTACGGCATGATCAGGTGGCTCCCACGGTGGCCATCATGGCCTGGGCACGGCTCCCACTCCTGCCGACCCCTCTTCCCTTCTAGGTCTACCGCGGTCCCGGAGTCAGACCTGCCTGCCGGAGCTGCTGCGGTTTCTGGGTCAGAATGTCCACGCCCGGAAGAATAAGAACGTGGACATCCTCTGGCAAGCTGCTGAGGTACTGGTTCTAGGGAGGAAGAGAAGCTGGTAGCCCGCCTGCGGCCCACCATCCTAGCAGAGATGATGACAAATCAAAATCTCAGCCAGGGCACGGAAAGCAGATTTCTGCCTAAGGGCACAAGAGAAAAGTCACCCAGTATGATCAGAGACTCAGGAAGGTGCTGAGTGCTCCCCCGAGTTCATTCTGTAGGGCTACCTAGATCCTGGCAGACTCGACCATCTGTTCCTGGGGCGCTCAGTAGCCAGCCTGATGGCTGCTGTCCCCTTCAGGATCCTGCACAGTCAGTTCCAGCGGAAGCTCACTGCCTACAGCAGCCATGAAGAAGGCCAAAGGGGGACCGTGGCGGCCTGCAGACCTGTTTAAACAGCCTTTCCCCTCCCTGCTCTTCTGATCTCTCCTTTCCCTGAGTACTTACACTGCAGACAGAGCCTGGGTATCCGAGCAGTTTCCTCACTTGCCCCCGATGAGGGGACAAGCTTAATTCACAACCGCAACAGCACAACTTGTGCTGCACTGTGGGACGCCAGGTCCCACTGTCCTTTGTCCTCTGCCTGGGCCCGAGGAGAAGGAACGGAGGGGCCCAGGCAGGAGTGGTACAGCTTTGCCTGCCTGCACCAGGCCCCACCCAAGTCACAGGACCCGGGTAGTAGGTGGGGGGCATCCTCCTCAGTTTCCCTGAGCAGCTCAGTTCCTACGGCACTGTCCTTTATGTCAGGGAAGTGTCCCGCCAGCTGTGGTCTCTCCCAGAGAAGTAGACATTCTCAGCCATCCTGGTGCTTGCTGACTCTTCCTGTGTCAGACAGCCTGTCTTCATGATGTCACTCTTTGTATGCCCTCCACGCTGTGGATTGCTACTGGCTGAGGCTGCTGTTCCCTTTCTGTCAGTGGCACTTTAAGGAGTGGTTGTTCTCTGTGTATACTCTCTCCTCTACCCTTGTGCGTGTCACAGCTGTGCGGCTCCACTGTGTGGAAGATGCGGGATGGCTCGGTCTGCCCCTCTCTGCCCAGGCCACCCTCTGAGTCTTTAATACGGACAGAATGTGTTTTGAAGGCACCTACAGACAGAAGCCTCGGCGAGCTTCCCAGGCCTCAGTTTTTGAGTATTCTTGGTTTGGGGTCTCATGCGGCCTTGCTTTTTCAGGGTGGGCCCAGCCATCTGTGGCAGCTAGAGACAGGGCAGAGGACCACCTCTAACATTATCATTTCATTTTTGAGGGGGAGTGCCAATCACGTGACCGTGCTACCTGCTTGCTGTGCCTTTGTGACCTTCAAGCATGGAGCAAAGCTTTCTCACAGACAGTCCAGGGGGTGGCACGCCAGATCCCTGAACAGCAGCCCTTTAGCTAGCCCTGTGACTTGTGGTTGCAGCAGAACCCAGTAAAGGCATAGATTGAGAGGCGTGAGACTCAGAGACCCTTGGGTGGGCTTACTGTCCACCGAGCCCTGGGCATCCTCTGGGGGACCAGCCATCTGGGTGCTGTGTGTCCCAGAGCCTCTCCTTCTCTGGGTCTTACTCTTCATTTCTTACTGTTCTCTTCATTTCTGTGTGTGAACCAAGAGTTCCTGACCAAACAGCCGAAACGCCTGCCAGGTGAGCCCTCCCCTCACAGATGGGAACCCCCAGCCAGAGCTGGGAGCCCGGCACTGCAGATGGCCTCCCTGCAAGGACGCAGTTCTGGCCTCTCCGGCCTTCCTCTGCTAGCTCCAGATGTGCCGTTATCAGTTTAAACTTCTCGGGAACCTAGTTAGAGTCCCAGTTTATAGCATACATTTGGGTTGTGAAGTCTACAGCCTGTAGAATTTAGTGAGCCTACCAAGTTCACCCTGTATCTGATATGGTCTCATGAACCTGGTTAAACCACTTTTCACCTAGCTTGAGATGTACTGAAGATCTTTTTTGGGTTTTAGTTGTCGTTGTTTTTAATCTTCAGAAGAAGCCTGTTCTGAGTGTCTCATCGAAGCTTGGGCCTGTTCTGTTTTGTTTGTCCCTGCACATGAGTCTCAGAGCTGCACCGTATTCATGTCCTTTGGCGGCTGGTGTGTTCTTGGCTTTCCTAGCCTGAGAAAGAGGGGTGTTTCATCTTCAGGACAGAAGACAATGACTCTGTTATTTTTCTGGAGTCCGACAGATAGCTGGGAGCCCATCATTAATTATATAGCTTCAATGAGTTTTTATTAACTGTCAGCCTTGTTCTCACAGTGCAGTGTCTGGTACGGGGTTACAGGCCCTTACCTGAAGCTTCTGTGTCCAGATATTTTGAAACAGATTTTCCAGGTGGTAGGGAGGTAACATGGTACAGAGTGTGCTCTGTTGTCCCACGGCCTCCATGGGGCATTGTTCCCAGTGTCTGAGGGTGCTCAAGCCCCTCTGTAAAATGGCATCGAGCTGTGTAGAGCCTGAGTGTCTCCTCCCACATGCTTTAAATTATCCCCTACACCTGATACAGTGTGAGTGCTCTGTAAATGCTTGTTATGCCGTATCGTTCAGGGAGAATTGACAAGGAAAAAAGTCTGTTTGTGTTCAGTACAGACCCAGTTTTCTGTGAGTACTTTTGATCCACAGTTGGTTGAACCCACAGGTGTAGGGCCTGTGGACATGGAGGCCCCCATGAATTAACACTCTGGGCAAGTCTGGGGCAGCCTTCTGGATCACTCATATGATTTCCCCTCCTGAGCACAGCGCGTTTCCCATCGGCAGGTCTGCCGCCGCCTTAACGGGGTCCGGTTCACCAGCTGCAAGAGTGCCAAGGACCGCACCGCCATGTCGGTGACGCTGGAGCAGTGCCTGATCCTGCAGCACGAGCACGGCATGGCCCCGCAGGTCTTCACCCAGGCCCTGGAGTGCATGCGCAGGTGAGTGCCGCCGCCCGCAGCGCACCGTGTAAACTGCAGATGAGCCGGTGCGGGTGGGGCCAAGTGCCGCCCTGTCCAATTCAGGGGAGCATCTGACGGGGGAAGGGAGAGCTAGCAGTCTTTCTAAGCCAGACTGTGCTGAGACTAGCCGCGGGCAGGCTGGGGCTCAGGGAGTAAATGGGGAGCTACACAGTGTCCTCAGATCGCCTCCCTAGCAGGGAGCGGGGGCGAGGCCCCAGCTCTTCCAGCAGCACCAGCGCTTCCATAGCAGTGCACACATAGTGTGCATTTCCGAACTTGGGTGAAGAAATGCGTCTGCAGGTTGCACTGGTTTGCTCCGCTTCCTCTCTAGCAGTGGACATAGTTTGCTTTTATGAGCAGTGTCCAGTGAGTATCTCATGGTGGCAGCTGTCATTGTGCCCTGGCCACCTCACCTGAATGATGTCCTGACTCTGAGGCAGCAGACGTGTTTGCAGAATGAAACCCAGAACTCAAACTGTCCGCTGTTGATCAATGGCTTGTTTCAAGCACTGCTGGGCAGCCCCCTACCTCACATACCAAAAGAAAGGATAAGAAATCTGGTTTTCCTGTCTCCTTCGATGTAGTCACCAATGCTGTTAAAGTCTCGTTTCTAACAGTCACTTCTATTGAATGTTCTGTATCATTTGTCCTCTCACCAAATTCTTTAAAGCGTTCAATTCTCTTATCCTTTCTGTATGTTTCTGCCATTTGACCTTCTCACAGTAATGCCCAAAAGTGATGGGTGAGCTCCTGCCTCTTGATATCAGTGTTTTGTAAAAATGGCATCATTTTGTCCTTGGTTTGTCCTCCAAGTTCATCTAACCCTCTCTGTTGAAGTTCCTCCTCCCTCCATCCCTTTGCCTGGAGCAGTGGAGACTCAAACACTGTGCTCCAGGCACTGACTGAGGGCTGCCCCTGGTGCCCCAGCGCCCTGCAGGTTCTGTGTCCACTGGGATGCTGGCCTTGGGTGGCAGCCACGTGTGCGCCCAGCTAGCTGCACAGTGGTGAGGGGCCTTGTTGTGGTTGGGAAGCAGAGATCAAAACTGGATGAGGTCTGGTCAGCATGGGGACCTAAGCGAGGCCTTCTGCTCTTTGTCCAGTTTTGAGCTTGTGAACAATTTCAGCAAAAAACTAACTCATTCTGACAACATCTGAGCACCAGGCGGTCAAGGACCAGGAGTAAAGTGTCTCTAGACAGAGACCCAGTGTGACTGCAGGGCCGTCCGCCTGCCCACTTCTGGCTCACTTGGGGCTCTATGTACAAGACAGCTCTTTTGTTGTTTGGAAGGAGGGGTTTTGTTTGCTTTGTTTTGAGGTGTTTTGTTTTGTTCCATGCTGGGGATGGAAGCCAGGGCCTCGAGTGTGGTAAGCGCACGCTCTACCATTGACCTACATTTCCAGCCCTGAAGAGCTGTTACAACACACAGAGCACTCTTACCACTTTTAATCACATAAGTAAAGGATAATTCCTAGTGGGAAAACTAGAAAATACAGATAAGCCTCTACACTAGTTGGCCTCTCTCCCTCTCTGTCTCTCTGTTTCTCTCTTTCTCTTTCTGTCTCTCCTCAATACACACACAAATACCTCTCTGCAGATGAATCCTCTATCCTGCAGTTGCAGAGCCACAGCCACATGTCACACACATTCCTTCAGAGGCACACACAAAATACACACATGTACACACAAAATACATACATGCACACACAAATGTATTTACAGGTACCATTCTGCCATTGTTTTAGCCTGCTTTTTCCATTTAGCTATTTTTAATGCTTTAGGCTAACGAATATGGACCCTATCACTTTTAACCCATCGTCACTTTTATAACTTTTTGAATATTAAAGTGGCATATGATTTTGAGCATTTTACTCAATGGCGAGTGAATGTCCTTAGAAATTTTCCTACCAACATTTTCCATATTGGTTCGTTAGGTCACAAAGCGTGCGCCTTTGTCAGGCTTTGGAGCAGTTTTCACATGATTGGCCAGCTGCCCTCCCAGCCACAGTGCTGCCCACTGCTCTGCTGGCGCAGTCCTTTCTGCCACGTTCTCGCTTCTGAAGCTCTGGGTGGCCTCTCTCAGCCCACCCTGCCTCCAGTTATAGGTGTCTTACATTTTTATGTAGGTGTTTTTCTGAATATCCTAAAATCTACGGTACCCGTTATCCTCCACCCCGCCAGGACGTGCTCACCAGGGCCCTTGCCCTTTCTGCCCCTGCAGTGCTTTAGGTTCTCCCCCAGGTGTTTGTCCCAGGGTGGCCCTGTCCCCCAGCCTTCCTGTTTGCTGCAGGCCCCAGGCGCTGGCTCAGCAGCCAGCACCTGCAGTTCTCCCGAGGGCCGTGAGGCGGCGGGGTGAGTCTCGCTCGTCTCTGAGTGCAGGAAGACACTGTGCTTCTCTTGCTTTCTCACTTCATCTTACTAGGTGGAAAACAGAGCAGGCAGGCAGCACAGAGCCGACACCCCAACTCCTGGAGGTGCAGGGGAGCTGGGGCTGTGAATGTTCAGCAATCAGCTCGCTCCAAAAATACCCTGGTCCGTAGCAGTCGGTAATTTCTGGGGCTTTAATAGCTCCACCAGGGCTCGTTCCCAGCCCTGAGGGTGGCACCACCAGCCATGTCTCAGACGAGGCATGTGAGCTGATGCCAGCACACTGGCTGCCAGCTTGGAAAGTGTCCCCTCTTTCCAAGCAGAGACCAGCAGGGCTACCCAGGGCTCCCAGGTTCCCTGGGCCTCCTGCCTGCCCGTCGGCAGCAGATACTCCAGAGCTGCCTGGGACCTGCGACCTGGGTGTCCTGGTGACATGGATGAGGTTGCAGAGTTGGGTGGTCCTAGGGGCCATCTCAGTGCATTTCTTTCTTTCTGCCTTTTCTTGTGTTGAGAGAGGGGTTGCTGGGGACTGAACCCAGGACCTCGTGGGTCGTCACCACAGGATGTTCCTCTGAGCTACATCCGGCCCCAGGACATTTCTCTTTTAGTGCCCGAAGAGGGTGACAGCCTGAAGGCCTAGTGTGGGGTCAGCGGGATGCCACTCTTCAGGGCTGCCTTACAGAACAGGGGTGTGTCGGGGACTCCGTTGCTCAGTCCTGCCTCTGCTCTACCTGAGGCCCCCAGCTGTCCAGGGAGGACTCTGCATTGGGCCAGTTCCTGGGGCAGATGGTTCTTGTTTGCGTGGTGAATCAAGAGGCAGCTCAGCCACCTCCATCGTGGTGCCGACTCGGGCACCTGTGAGAAGGTCAGACTCGCGGTTCTTCATGCTCAACCTGCTTCTCTGAGACGCCCGGCTGCAGCATGCGGGCCAGCGGGCGGTGTGGGGCTCTGCTTGGCCAGCTGAGAGGCAGTGAACATGGAAAACCATTCTTCAACCTACATGTGTTTGGTGTTTGTTTGCAGTGGACTGCAGTAGTTTTTCTTATTTTCACTTCTCTTTCTCTCCTTTTTTTTTTTTTTTTTCTCCTGTGACTGTGCTGGTTTTTTTTTTCGGTCTTCTTTCCCACCCTTCTCTGCATACCATTTTTTCTTTCTTTTGTGGCTTCATTCCATTTTTTTTTTAATCTTATCTTTTGGTTCTCTTTTTTCCCTATGCTTTTGGGTAAAATCCATCGCATGTGTCTCTTTTCTTTCTTCCCTTCCCTTTTTTCTTTTCCTTTCTCCTGCACTTTTTCCTTTTCACAGCATTGGAACACGGGAGGTAGTCACCCAGAAGAACTTGAGCGGCCTGGTGCCCATCCGAGACTTAAGGCTAGACCCCAGCCTCCTCTGTTCCATTCCTTTATTAGCTCTGAGCCCCAATTTACTGATTGTGTGGCTCTTCCTGAGCATAGCATACCTGGTGACCAAATTTCGTTGCAAATGAATATCATTCTGAAAAATTACAAGAAAAAACAAAGTGCCCGAATATGTCCAGCCACCGTGTACCTAACTGGACAGAAGGAAGGTGTCAAAGCGTGGTCTGCCAAGAAATATCTCATGCCTTACAGTTTGACGTTTTGTTCTTCTGAACTGTAAATACCTGCCAAATTATTTCGCCAAGAGGACTCGTTCATTTCAGTCATGTAGTGTCTTCAGTGCTTGTAACATGTTCTTACGGTGCCCTGTTACTACTTTATTTAGCTGGCCTGGAACTATTTGTACCAAATCTCTTACCTTCTGATGTAAAGCTATTTATTACCTGTACATTTCATGTGCCCTGTTTCCAAGAGAAGGGAATTCTGTCTGAAAAGAATTTGTATATTTGATACTATTCTTTAAGTGTACTGCTACTTGACCTTTCCCTTTTGAACAAAAATGAAAAAGATAGATGCTTTATAACTGGATCATTAGATCAACCTATTTAATAGGGTATGTACTTTCTGCTTTCATTTTAAAGCGTAGTCCCTGGATTATAGT
Organism: Hystrix cristata; assembly: GCA_004026905.1. Classification (NCBI taxonomy): domain Eukaryota; kingdom Metazoa; phylum Chordata; class Mammalia; order Rodentia; family Hystricidae; genus Hystrix; species Hystrix cristata. The sequence continues at coordinate 132,466 of PVJO010001882.1, forward strand.
AGCAAACAGTTTGCAGACTCATACCATTTTTCTGCTTATTTATTTCCAGTTGGGGATGACATAGCTATGAATACAGGAGCACACTGTGTCAAGTTGGGCACATAAAGATAACATATTGCATGTGACTGCAATTTTAACTCCAAGGGTCGTTACACTGATTCCAGGAATTAATGCACATTGTAAAAAAAGAAAAATTAAGTTACATCGATTTATTTATTTTTCTTGAAATAGCATTTTTCACTTAAAAAATATAACTGCAATTCCATGTTAAAGTCCAAATATCCCTCTCTTACTAATAAATCACTTGTGGTTAATAATGAACAACAACAACAAAAAAAGTGAAAGAACAATTACCAAAAAATAAGGCTTAGCTTACAGGTAGTTGTGGCACTCACAGAGCTGTGAGAAAGAAAGAGTTACTTTCATTCCTGCTGTTATAACTCTTCATTTTAACATAGTAATGTCCCCAAAACAGGTGATTTGTGACCTTCACATTCACATGTGACAGAGTAATTGTATGCCCTGTAAAGGTGACCAAATAAACTGGGGTGGGGGAAGTTTCTGCACACCCTGAATAAGAATCAGTGGCTTCTCCATGCCTCTCAGGTCGTATTATGTTCTGCTTCTATTTTTGATCTCTAACTGGTTCCCTGTACACTGTATTCTATGAAGTGGATTTCAAGTCTAGAAAAATGAGTAAATTAGAGAACCTCGCTTTTCCAGAATCCTGATACCTGCCACACAAGCCCAGTCCACCACAAAGTCTGACCTCTCCATTCTATCTCCAAGATTTCCATACCTCACTCACGCGCTTCTCCAACTTGGCATCAGCGCAGAGCAGCGGGTTGTAGAAGCAGTCAGCAAAGAGTAACAAATGCCAAACTGAAAGTGTAAATGGTGCAGTGTGAGGCCAGTCTCCTTACACCCCAGGGACCTCTCCCGCACCACAGGACCCTCCGGGAGGCACCACCGCCTGTCAGCCCGGTTGTTTCGTGCCCTGGTCCCTTCCTAGCAAACGTGGAGGCTGTCAGTAGAGTCTCTCTCCAAGGACCAGCTGACTGCCCTAGACCATGCCCTGTCCAAGCTCGGAAGCTGCTCTCTTTCACTCCAAGCTGAGCTGCCTACTTCAACGCTTGGGACCATTTCGGTTGCCTCACTTGAAAAAGAGGAAATAGAGCCCACAGCCTGTGCTCCAGGTGACACGTTGCTAATGCCCAGGGTGGCAACCCCTGTGCACACCCACCTCCCCGGGGGCTGTGGCCAAGCCGAGCCCACACGCGGGTGAGGGGGGCTGTCTTACCAGACAGCACCCTCCTCCCCAAAGCCCCTGGGTGCCCCACACAGCGGAGGGAAGCTGGGGCAGCCAGAGGATCCCTCCTGAGGCTGCCTGCAGGACGCCATGGCCCAATTCGCACCTGTCATGGTGCCAGCAGTGCCTTCGTGTCCCGGGTGAGCTGGCTGTTGGGCTGAGAGAGAAATGGAGCAGAAGGGTGAGAGGACCCGGCCCTTTGTTTCTCTGCTGCAGGGCCTGGGCAAAGGCCGTGCATTGCTCTATCCCTCCTGTCAGTCAGTCCAGGCAGCAGGCAACTTTAGTCTTCTTTCCCTTGAGTATCTGAGAAAAGAAACTCAGCATGCAGGCACTTTATGCTGAATTTCAACATCACTGCAGTCTCGAACTTGTGAAATGAGGCCAGATACATATTCAGAGTCTTGTCTGCTTTAGTGACTATCAGGTGGGACAAACGGAGGAGTGGCGCTGTTTCAGTGCAGAGGCCTTGTTGAAGGCTCTAGCACCTTGACATTAGGCAGCTGTCCGAAGTTAGGCAGACTGTGCTCAGGACCGGTTCCTGTTGGGTGGCCTTCGACTTCTTTCAGTCTGTGTGGTGGTCACTGTTGCCTCTTCCAGCTGTTTCAAGTGGAGATCTTGAAACAGTGGCACTTCGTCCCTCCACAAAGCATCTCCCTGGTCTACTTGAGGGCGACCAAGACACCAGGGCCTCCAGGTGGGTTCCAGGGCGGGAGATCCCCACCAGAAAAGGAAAGCCAGAAGCTTCATAAAATGAGGTATCATTGAGGGATCGCATTTGAATTCTCATTTCAAAAACGGATGTACTTGAAAATAAGTAATTTTCGATACAATAAAAAAAAATTCAGATCACCTCAGAGTAACAAAACCTCTCTTGCTGGCCCGCTCGGAAGCCGAAGCCAGGGACCAGGGCACCTTTGAGCTCTGCTGGCCTGGTCCCAAGCCGAGCGCTGGCTCACGGAGACCCACACGTCACGTGGTGGCAACACGAGGGCCGTGGCCAGATTTTACAAATGCCAACATTTGGGAGAAACAATTTGATTTAGAAAGTAAACTTCAAGATCAAGTGTGATCTTGATCGTAGTTTCATGTATAATATATGCAGTCAGCTAACCTGGGTATCAGTTCCTTTCATATATAAATACGAATTGTTCTTCCTCACTCCTCGGGGGAGTCTGGCAGATCCTAGTGATAGCTGGTTTTTGAGAAATTTGTACATTTCTGTATAAACAGAGAAGCCATATCTGAAATAGTCCGTTAGTTTAAGTGCTTCCAAAGATAGAAGGAGATTGTGTATAAGAACCTATATTTTCTGCTTTAAGTAGAATTATATTTTTATCTGATTACTGAATGTTTGACATGTGTGACCCTGCCCACGTGGCCTAGATGTTCGGCTCAGGTGATGCATCCAGCTGTGGACTGGAGGCTCCAGGACAAGAAAGTGTCAGAGTCACTACACTAGTTAATCACAGCCAGGTGGATAATTTTCTGAACTACCTGAGCTTATCTGTTGAATAAAAACTACTATCTTACCAAAAAGTATTTCACATGTTCTTGATAATGGGCCTACTTCTTTCACTTTGAAAGTATTGAGCAGTTGCCACTGACATTTTTTAAATGCATGACGTAATGGTCTTCATACAATTCAAAATATTTTTTTAAAATCAGTGTTTCTTGGTAACTGCAGATTTCACATCTCATGAGGGGGATTTTATACTAAACTTGGTAACTAGACGAGTTCATCACTAGTCTTAGAACAGTACACAAACACCAAACTACACTATGCTGTGGGAAAGCATTTGTATTCAGAATCACTTTTGCCTGTATACTTTGTCTACACCAGAACATTTCCCAGAGAACTCCCCGGAGGTTCCCACCGAGAATGTGAGGCCCGCCTGCCTGCTCATCCTCCTGGGTACCATTGTTTTGCTACTGGGTTGCCATGACAACCTCCATCCCCTGCAGTGGGGCACGAGGCCAGGAGTGTGTTCTCTAGGGAAGGGCACTTGTGGGCTCTCAGAAGCCCGGTGGTACTTGTGCAAGAGGTGGCCCTAATGAGGACAGTGCGCCTAGAGGGACCCTCTGTGGAGTCGCTCCTTTACAGTGCCCCAGCCCTGATAGCCATGCACACAGTGCCCAGGCCTAAGGGATTGCTGTGCACCCAGAACAGCTGTGCCCTAAGTGGAGATGGATGTCAGAACAGCCTCCTCACCCAGGTGGCTTTTCTGCAAACTGAATTCGACAAGGAAAATCAGCATTTTGACTTTGATGTGATTATAGCTCTCGCTGTATACAAAAGTACAGCTCTTTAAACACTTTGGTAAGAGTAGTAATATTTCTCTTTCCACGTAATTTGCTATGTAGCAGAACCTTTGAGCCACAATTTATGATGGAACCCCAAATAACTAGACTGGAGATAAATGAAATCATTAATTTAAAGAAATGTGCTCCCACTTAGATACAGCAGCGCTTTTGGAAATTCCAAACGCATGGCCCCATTCAGCTTGTATTCATCTTTGTGCTTCTTACTTGCTTGTTTAGAAACCCACCATCCTGTGTGTGTATTTGTTGTAAACGAGTCCCGCACCCATTTAAATGAATCATTTTTAATGCTATGAAAATAATCAGTTCATTTCATCTTAGTTTAAGTCTTTTCTTTTTTTTCCTTTTTTACTGCTGTCATTTCTTGTGCTTGTTTTTTCCCAGTGAGGGTTGTCGAAGAGAAAATACAATGAAGAATGTTGGAAGTCGCAAATATGCATTTAATTCCCTGCAGCTGAAGGCTTTCCCCAAGCATTACAGGCCTCCCGAAGGGACTTACGGAAAAGTTGAAACATGAACACACGGTTTCCTCTAATTAGCTGTCACCTCCTAAATGTGGGTACCCTCTAGTGTTATATATGAATTCTTCGAGAAGACCTGAAGGATCGATTTTTTATTTTTGTGGTTTTTAAAAATATTTCACTAAAGAGTCTCTGGGGCATGTTCTTTCTGTCGGAATCCATAGGAGGTCATGTTGGCTCAGTAGCGTGGATAAAAACTTTGCCCACTTAGTACCCTTCAGGTGTCACCACAGCTGCCCTGGTAGTTGCCCGTAAGAATCACCTAGCTCGCCTTGCAAGCACAAGGCCCTGAGTTCGATCCCCGGCACCACCAAAAAAACAAAACAAAAAAACAAAACAAAACCAAAAAAAGAATCACCTAGCTCCGTCTGAAACGCCGGAGGGCTTTCACAGATGCCCATTTAGGCACTGCTCACCTAACTTACTTTTCTACCAAGTAACTCAGAAGTGAGCATTGAATTACAATCTACTTTTTAAAAATCTGAATATAAAACAGTAAGTTAGCCACGAAACAGTTGGATCCCAGGCAGACTGATAACTGTTAAATTTAGGGGAGTGAAGCTAGCACTATCTCATTCCTAGTGAATTACCTGGTGGCCAAAACCACCGTGAAACCCAAAGCTGAGAGACTGAGCAGTCAGCCTGAGCTAGGCCTCAGTGCAAAGGTCGCCCCCAGCAAAGGAGCCATGTGTTGGGCCCCACTTCTTTTTGTCCTGCCTGAGTTCCGGCACGGGGTATCTGCGTGGGTCTAGAGCCAGCAGCGAGGTCCCTGTGTGCTGTCTGCTCTGAAGCGCCACCTCTAGGTCCCACCACGCCCGCAGGCTCGTTTCTCCCTCTTCCTCGGAAGTTCTGCCCTGAAGGATCATAAATGTGGTGTGGCTGATGTCTAAGGGACAGTACTTTGGTGGGGAATCTATGACTATGGAGAGACAGTGGAAACCTAAATATTTTCAGAACAAAAGTTCTTTTGTGGGATTTCCAATAGATCTTTTTCTACAAGACAATACAATCATGTTTGAATGTCTGATGAAAGTGGCTTATTTTTAGGTTTGCAATAATTGTTACGTTCCTCTTCTCGTTCTGTTATATAAGATGACTATTGAGAAACAGTTGAAGTTATCTCTCAAATGAGATTTTGAAAGGCATTTATGGGCCAGGAATCGTTGGAATTTCATAGACAGTAATGTATGGTCATCTTTTATAAGGTGATGATGAGTCTTATCTGCACATAGCAGAGATTTTTCTCCTTAGGAGTTTGTGTTTTATCAATTTTTTATCATGATTATGTTTACATATTATTTAAAAGGCTGTAAAAGAAATGTATGTGGCACATATTAACGATGCTAATTCTGATGATTTGTAAACAAGTTGGAAATACATAGAATTCTAGGTAATAGTCTTTCGGCTGCTTTAGAAACACACACACACATTTGGCTTGGAGTGCTGAAGCACAGGCAGGACCAGTCCTCGGCAGGGACACAGAGCAGGTGGCCGTCCAGGAGGGGTAGAACTGGGTGACCGACTAGACCCTTCCTACCCAGAGGGCGAGGTGCAGACAGCCTGCTGTTAGCTGGTGCCTGCCAGGAGCAGGAGGGGAGCTGGCACTTTCATGAGGGATGGCGACAGCTCACTGACCCTCCTTCGCTGATGGGTGAGGCAAGAGCCAGAGAATCTCTTGTCCACCAAACCCGATGGTGCCGCATCTTCCCGTTGGTCAATCCCTGTCAAAGGCAATTCATTCTCAGTATGGCTCATTGAGCCCTTCACCTCTCCACCATTTCACTTGTTATTTTTAGTTCCATCTGTTCTTATTTTAACATCACTACCTTTCAAAACTTTTATTTTTTTAAGTTAAATGTTACTCGTATTGTTTCCTGACCTTCTTTGTCCAAAGAACATTAAATATCTGCATTTATAAAGGGAGTACAGCACGTGCTGATTCGTCTGTCAGCAGTTTTGCGTGGGGCGCCTTGGAGTGAATTGTTTTTCCAATTTTTGATTTCTATTATGGGTCATCATGAAACTCTGACTTGGCCGATCGTGTAGAAAAGATTCTGGCTGCAGTGTGCTCTCTGAAAGTGTACGACCAGCTCCTGGTAGCGTCGGGGACACACTGCCCAGCCTAGAGCAGATCCAGCTCTGCAGGTCCACCCAGAGGACCCCGAGTGCCCCGCCATGCCAAGGGCCGTGGTACAGGTTCCGTCTGGTGTCCCCCCCTTCACCCTGTTTGAAAAGAAACATCGTGACATGGGGACAGCAGGAAGGTCATGTGGATTCTGTCAGAGCTCCTGCCGCACAGTTGCCTTCAGTTTCTTTTAAAGATGTAAAAATATTGTACAATAGTTTTGTCCCCACACAATTGTATTTGCCAAGCTAGTGTGTTAAAATACTTTTTATTTATTTGTTTTGGGCAGTATTAATATATATATATATATAAAAACATATAGTTACTGTTTTATATATTCTTAGCTCATTCAAAGCCATGTATGCTGTAAATGTGCTAGTCTTTAGCGTGATGGATAATAAATAACTGACAAGAACATTAAGCTGGGTCTCGTCTGGTCATTTCGCCCGTCAGAGGCACGAGCTGATGGCCAGCATCTGCCTGGCCCATCACTGCCTGCACCGTATTCTGTACACTGGTAAATGTGGGGCCCTGTGAGACTAATGTTTTTTAACTTTCTTGTCATTTAATTTGAAGCAGAGGGGCAGTAGGGTGTGGGTCAGGAGCATGGACAGCCCCCGCACCCGTCTGGGTCCTGCCGCCCACTGGCCGGTGACTTGGAGCAAGTTGCTGGATGTCTCAGAGTGAAGCGAGGACCAGAGCCGGAGGTTCCTCAGGAGATGGCTGGGAGGCGCATGGCTGTAAGTATCCTTAAGTGTAGCTGCGGCTTTGTCCATCCGTGAACAGGGTCGCATCATATCTCTGGGCGGCCTGGCCCTCGTGGGACGTGGTACAGGGCAGTCCCACGCATGGCAGGGGTGCCCAGTGAGCCACTCGTCTAAGTTCCTGTGGTGGAATTTATCTTCATTAAAGGAAAACTGACCCGTTCCTGGCGTTGTGACTTATTACTACAATTCTCCAGAAATTGACACTCCTATCTGCAGCAGGTGCCTTTTCCGCCCTTCTCACCGACCCTGGAAATGGTGTCTCATTTCAGTTTTCATTTCTTTGCTTACTGTGAGCATCCAACAGCTCGCGTACCTTTGCTGGTACTTGTTTTTGTGACCGCGTTGAAGTGTTGGTCTTTTTCATAGTAATGCTTTTAGTTTATGGTATTTTAAGCCCTTTTTATATGTTGCAACCTTCTTCAACCTGTTTGTTAGCTGTCTGCTGGCTTCCTTCATGGGAAGGAGGACACAGAAGTTGTAAAGTGTCCCTTTCTCTAACTGATGCTCATCCTGCTGACAGGATGCAAACTGGTGTGGCTGCCACGGAAAAGTGTATTAGATTCTTAAAAAAATTGAACGTAGAGTGACTGTATTCATAGAAACTCAATTGTGGAGGAAACCCCCATGTTCACTAATGGACAAGTAGACAGATACACGCACTGGAATATTATTTGGCCTTGAAAAGGAAGCAAATTCTGATATATGCTACAACATGGCAGAACCTCAAGGACATTTTACTAGGTGAAGTAAACCAGTCAAAAAAGGACAAATATTACTCCACCCACATGCAACACTCATATCCTCATGTTAAAAACCCACCATTCAATGAAAAATCTGAATAGAAAATTAACAGTTCCACTTACAGTAGCATCAAAAGGAATGAAATACTTAGGAATAAACCACCAGGGAGGTGAAAATCACAGAAAAGTACTCAGATTTGCAGAGAGGTTAGATAGTGTTGCCAGGGATATAGAAAGATGCCCTGAGCATAGAGGGGGAGTTGTTTATTGAGAAGTTTACATTTTGCAAGATGGATGAACAGCTCAAGAGACTGGATAACAGGATGAGTGCACTCAACACAACTGAACTGTACACTTAAAAATGATTAAGATGTTGACTTGTTAAGTGTATTTCTGTGTATCACAAAAAAAATAAAATGTCAGGCATGGCAGCACATGCCTATAATCCCAGCACTTGTATAAGGCTGAGGTAGGAGGATTGCAAGTTTGAGGCCAGCCTGGAAAACTTAGCAAGACCGTGTATTAAAGTAAAATTTAAAAAGGGTTGGAGATGGAGCTCAGTGACCCAGCGCTTGCCCAGCACTCTGGGTTCAATCTCCAGGACCACACGCACAAACCTCTTACAAGTCAACAACCCAACTGCAGCCTGGCCTGAGGACTTGAATAGGTATGTCTCCAAAGATGGCATGCAGGTGGCCAAGAAACATGGAAAAATATGCTCAAATCATTAGCTACTAGGAAAATGCAAATCAAAATCCCAATCAGATACCACTTCATACCCAGTAGAATGGCTGTAATCAAAACAGTAACCACCACAGGAGATGATGTGCATGCTGGAACCTTCGTACAGTGTTCCGGGAATGTAAAATGGTGATGCAGACACTCTCAAAAATTTTGGCAGTCATCAAAATGTTAAAGGTGGTGTAATCATACAACCCTGTAATCTATTCTTAAGTTTATACTTGAGAAATAAAACGTGTCCACACAAAACTTCTTTACAGATGTTCACAGCATTATCCATAATAGCCCCAAAGTGGAAATAATGCTGTTAATCAACTGATGAGTGGATAATATAAAACATGGTATATCTCTACTATGGAACATTGCGCAGCATTAAGTGATGAAGTCCATAGCTGCCACGTGTTGATGAATCTTGACAACATGTTAAGTGAAAGAATCTAGTCACAAAATGCCACATACCAGATACTTTCATTTATATAACAGGTCCTGAACAGGCAACCTCTGTAGAGACAGAAAGTGCACTAGTGGTTGCTATGACTGGAGGGCAAGAAGAAATGAGAAACTGCTGGTAAGTATGAGTTTTCCTTGGAGTGATGAAAACATCTTGGAATTAGATAGTGGTCATGGTTGCACCTTCTGTGGATACAGTAAGAACACTTAATTGTACAGTTCAAGGGTAAATTTTGTGGTCTGTGAATTTCTCCAAATAAAGGCTCAGTAAAGCCATTACTAAACAAAAAAGAAGATAGGGTTTTATAAAATACATTTTAAGAGTTTCATACCAAAATTACAAAGTGGTAGCACTCAGGCCTAGAAGTTTGCTGCAGTGTTAGAGTGCTCGTGTGGCACACTCAAGGGCATGGCTTCACCACCAAAACAAAACATTGGAGCCCTTAAACAGGTGTACAGCAGGTCCTGAAGAAACCCATCATTTTCCCTTTCCCAGTGAAAAGCAGGAAACACAGCAGACTTCAGTGATATTCTGGGGGATTCTCACAATTTTAAGTGAACCTTTAGAACAGGAAATGAGCAATATAGTGCCTTGATTGCTTTAAATCCAATGAGCGGTGGGGACACTGGCTTTTCATTGATCTCCAGTGCCAAAAATGAAGTTGGAAACTTAGATTCCTATTTGGCTCTACTGTATTAAATGATCAGAATAAAACTGCCGTGATTTCAGTATAGAGCGCTTTCCCAGCATGTACAAGGCCCTAGATTTGAACCACAGCATAGCAAAAAAAAGTCTAAACTTTTCCAGCACTTCCTGTTTTTCACCTTTGTTGTCTATAGTGAGTATCTGTTGTTTCAGCGTGCTTCATTCCCTCGTTAGATATAGCTCATCAGTGATCACGTGTGGTTCCAGTGGCTGTTATCAGTTACAGTGCAGGGGACCCAGGCCTGGCCAAGATCAGGTGCAGGTGATCCAGGGGAGACCCGAGTCCTTCAGGAGGATCTGATCTGTGCACCCTGGTGAGGGAGGTTTGCTCTCTCACACGTTAAGGGTGTGGGCTTAAGGCTGATACTGGCTCATTATGTGGAGAGGGCCAGCCTGAAAATGAAACTGGAAAACAGGTGAGAAATAGAGGGATCCCTGGCAGTATCATCTGGGCTTGGCATCCAGCTATGCCCATGGAAGATTTTAAAGTTTTGAGGTTGGTTCTTCAATAATTGGTGCAAATGAAGCACTTCCTCCCAAGGAATCAAACACAATTTATTTTAGAAACAATAGAACACACTGCATAAAGGACAAAGTTTTGTTTTTTTGGTTTTTTTTTTTTTTTTTTTTTTGGTGCTGGGGATCGAACTTGGGTCCTTGTGCTTGCAAGGCAAGCACTTTAACCGCTGAGCTAAATCCCCAGCCCAGGACAAAGTTTTATCCTAAACTTTTCCCATAAATCTCGCCTGGACAGGTGTCACATTCCTGATTGTGCCAGTTGCATTAGTGGCTTCCCAATATACAGACTGTAACTTGACTGAAGAGTCAGGTTTGAAAATAACCTTACCATTCTCTGTGCTTTAGGACAATCCTCAAAACATATCCCCCAGCCTGTAACTATTCAATTAAATTTATCTTCTAAAAATAATGTAGATCAAAAGAAACATTTCCCTTACACATACTACAAAACAGAATTCATCTGTTATCTCCAGTGTCGTATGGTGAAAAACTGGTCCAGACACACAGATACAGCAAAACAACTGGCTTTTCTGTGTTAATGACCAGAGAAAATCCTTTGTTTTTATCTTGCCTTCAGCCAAATGGTATCAATATCCTTTTCTTCCTCTGAATCTTGATCTGGCATCCAACTGAAAATAAATGTACAATTTAATCAAATTTAGTACAATATAATGAATTAAGCACAACTTTGGTAAGGGATGCCAGTTACTACATAAAAGAAGTAAACTAGTATCCAGTGAAAACAAAAAGGCGAGGGCTGGGGATTTAGCTCAGTGATTAGAGTGCTTGCCTTGCAAGCACAAGGCCCTGAGTTCGATCCCCGGCACCACCAAAAAAAAAAAAAAAAAAGAAAACAAAAAGGCAATTGTCAGAGCTACCTAGAAAAAACAGTCTAACGATGGCCTTAAGACAGTAGTTCCAGTTAAGTGTGATAAAGATTTTCTTCTCAAGTAGAACCCAAACTATATTTATCTTTTCCTTGTACACTCAATATATGTTCTAGAAAACCTAAAATTCCAATTAAGTTTTGTTTAGGTTAATATTCAGATGTATTTGAAATCTTTCAATAGCAAAAGAGAAAAGGGGTAAGAGTCCTAAAAATTTGAAATCTTTCAATAGCAAAAGAGAAAAGGGGTAAGAGTCCTAAAAAAAAATTAAGTAACACAGTCATCTTGGGTTAAAAACTTTTAAAGTGAGTGCCTCGTCCTGGGCTGACGTCACGTTCCTTGACATGGCCTGAGTGCGGCCACTTCCTGACAGTGCCCAGGAGAGTGGAGGTTACTAGGTCAGCGCAGGGCTAGACTGCGCAGAGGGCAATGTCATGCCCACGAAGTCCAGAGGAAGGAATTATCCTGGAGATGGGCCTGGCAGCGAGTCCAACCAGCCAGTATGGGACAGCCAGCCATTTATTCATGTGAGCACAAAAACTAGCCATATTTTCAAAAAAATAAAAATCTTGAAATGGGAACCACGGTCAGAATAGTGTACTGCTCATACTATAAGAGAACAGAAGATTCAAACTCACCATCACCTGCAGTAGGACCTAGCCTATCTGAAACAGTAAGCAGAATTACCTCCACAAGTTAAGTCATGATGTTTCTGGTATTGCCGAGCCTGTGTAAGTAGCAGCTGTTAAGCAAGACGTGACTCCCCACACATTCTCAGCTCTGATTCCAAAGATCTCTGTCGATCTTTGACCATAGAATATCAGCACAGAACTCTAGAGGTTAGTAATGTTTTCTAGGGCCTCCTTCCACAATCCATCACTCTGAAATTCAGACATACTGACAGGCTGTTCCAGCCACCTGGGCAGGAGTGCACACACCTTCAGCCATGACAGTATGGGTCCCTGTATAACGCCAAGTGGATGGAGTTCATGGTGACCACCGTCAACTCTGACCCAGTTCTACTAACAGGTTTCATTCTCACACTTTGCAGACCCATGAAGGTCAGCACAGCCGTGGTCTGCATTGTGACAAAGTAACAGGACCATCAGCCAGCGGTCTTCATGAATGCTACCTAATGTTTAACTCCCTGGAGTAAGAGCCATTGTCTACATCCTTTTCTCTGAACTAAACCACTGCAACCTATTTATGACTACTAAGCCATGTGTATATTTAACTCTATGTAGCTAATTTTTAATTTTTTTTTTTTTTTTTTTGGAGCTGGGGATCAAACTCGGGGCCCTACGCTTGCAAGGCAGGCACTCCAACCGCTGAGCTAAATTCCCAGCCCTATGCAGCTAATTTTTAACAAGCATTTTAAAATTTTTAAACACTTACCATTGATCGTTTACACTCAAAAAATGAGTATTTCAGAGCTTTGCAGTATCCTTCCTTTAAGCACTGCCGAGGGGATTTTCCTTCCTGTGACACACAGAATAGTATAAATAACCGGGACATTTCCTCCCAGAGTACAAAACAACTATCTTTGTAAAAAGTTCTACTGAAGAGAAAAGTAGTTGTATAAGAAATGGTTCTTGATTTGTTTTGATTATTGGCATTTAAAGAGAAAAGGGTTAGAATGGAAGATTGTCAAAGAACTTTTGGGCACTTTAAGGGAGCTCTTAAATTTTTGAAAACACTGGTTCAATATAAAAACACTTTTATTTAATATGTTGATATAAAAATCTAGAAAATGGTATCTTTAGCTCCTTCTGGGTCCAAACCATCGATCAGGCACCCTAAAATCAGAACCCTGTCAGTGTTGGTACCAAGCACTTTACAAGAGGCTGGGGATTTAGCTCAGAGGTAGAGCTAAATTTGCCTAGAAAGTACAGGGGCCCAAGTTCGATCCCCAGCACCCCCACACACACCAAAAAAAGAATGGTTGAAGCACTTCACACAGATGCTTATAAGGGAGTCCAGGGATCACCTCCAGGAAAACGTAACCCACATTTCACCTGCTCTGTAGCCAGGCTTTTCCTCCCAAGGAAACTTTGATTCTCCAATCCAGCCAGGGGTCTACTCCCCAAAACCTTTACTTCACCAGGGACATTCACACTTTCCTTGTCTTCACTATGAAGGCTCCCGGGTACCACAGCTGTGCTGTTCCTGTTCCTAAGAATCTTGGCCACTTTCTAGTCTGAGTCCCATATTTGAGTTGTCATCGACATTGGTGACTCAAAAGTGGAGGGCTGCAGAAAGCTTCCTTGTGCTACTATACTCCTCAAACTTGGCACCGCTGCTGATGGGGTAAGCTGTCCACATGAAGGATGTGGAGGCAGACAAAAGACTAATTATACGTGGCTGCTTCCCCAAATTCATCTAAGATGCTACCATTTTCACAAGTTTTCAACTTATACTGCCAACTGCCTGCTGGAAAGATCTATCTAGGTACCCTAAAGCTGACAGAAAAACGTCAGCTCACCCCACCACCACCACACCACCCTCAATGGCAGACTGCTCCTTGTCTCTTAATAGCCATTCTTCCTCTTCAATCAAGCACCAGGTTGAGCTAGATTTCTGTGACTTAGACTTCAGTGAGCTAGTCACTGTGACTTCTAGCCAGTGGACTGTTTGGGAAACAGGCATAAAAAGTCAGTGTTAGTCCTCCATGGAGAGAGGCTTTTCATACGACTATAAAGCCTGATGATATGGTAACAAGGCTATCTCGGACCATGAGTATGAAAGCAACATCCTGTCTCCCATCACAGTACCTAGAGCCATAAGATCAGGAGTGTACAGGTCCTTGGAAGACAGGGAAGCCATCAAGGTCCTACTCATAAAGATAAGAGCAAAGGCAAGCACTCTACCTTGTTTAAGGCACTGTGAAGATGTACTCAAATCTATATCCTAATACACGTCCAGGCTTTTTTGCCTTCTGAGATCAAAATCAGCCAGTGCTCCTGAAAATAGCTGCGCCCAAGAACCAACATGGTAGACGTTTAACTCACTGGGTTGTGGGTACAACAGTGGAATCTACTTTCAAGCCCTCCTGCCCTTCCTGTAGGTGATTCTGAAGAGTCGGCAGGTCTGGCAATTGAGCCTTTCTGATCTCCAGGAGTCACAGAACTCCAAGAAGTCCACTCCAGAGATGCCTTTTGATTGTCCTTTTTCCTCGCTTCTCTTTGCCACCTCTCTAGAACTTACATCCTTATCAAAATTACCCTGAGTTTCTCTCGGTGCCTGTGGTTCCTTGACTATCTCACCTAGAACTAAATTCTCATGTATGTTGCTTTTTTCCCTGCAGTGAGACGCTGCAGATTTCAGGTGAGTTGAAGTCTGGCAAGGAGAGATTGTGCCACCCATCTGCCTGAAGATCAGAGTAACTTCTTTATTCTGGAAGTTAAGAAACCAAAGGTCTCCACTGAAATGACCACACAGAGCAGGTACAGACCTCAAGAGCTCCCCGATTTGGCCCTCAGAATCTGAGTGGGGTATGGTGTACAGGAGTGGCCAGTGACACCACCCAGGAAGACAACAGATAGTCTTGACTCACAAAGCTCAATACTCTGCCTCACCACTGCCCTTCCACACTAGCTGACGTCACCACTGAGGATTAACACAAACTACAAATGCACTTCCGGTCAAGGGACAGTTTATAAACATCAGACTCTCCTGGTGGACCACATTCAGCATCAGTAAGGCCACATAAACGGGAGAACATTAAGCCTGAACTAGGTGTCCTGGTCATAATCTCTGCCTATGGCTTTCTGGCTTTCCAGAGACCCACTTTCTACAAATGATATAAGGCATCCTACTCACCAGTATTGTATTTGTTCTCTGAATTCCAGTGTTGGCACTTGGAAATCTGTGTTCATTCAATCATTGCAAAACAAACCCCAACTTTTTCTGACACTAGTACCGTCCTCCACTTCCACAGTTTCTTTCCTTGGGCCTACTCTGTATCTTCTTCTCTCCCATCACTCACCTCTATGGCCTTCCTGGTGGTGAAAATCAGGATAAATCCCAGCTCCTCCTCTGACACACACGGCCCTTCACAGGAGACTGCAACCTCCCTCTCAGTCGCCTGGCCCAGTCCCCATGCTCCAGGCCCCGAAGGAGCCTCTCTGGGCCCTCCCACATCTCCCTGCCTCTGCACTTGCTGTGCATCAGATTCTCTCCACGATCACAGCAGCACTACTCCTTTATTTGATAAAACTGTTACTCAGCCTTTAAGATTCAGTCTCAAAAGTCACCTCTGTGAGAAGTTTCCAAATTCTGAAGCACAATCAGTTGCTCTATACTAGACTCAGCCATTTTTCCCCCTAGATTCTAAACAAATATTTACTAAATGGCTTACACAGACCTTACAACTGGAATTTAATCCCATACATGTCTATGTGCCACATCAGTAAGAGCTTAAGTCAGAAGTAAATTTCACTTTTGTACCACCAGTGCCTGGCATCATGCCTGCCACTTAACAGGCACTTACCAGGACCTTGCTGAATGTAGGCACCAATGAAGAAAGCAGCAAATTAAAAGCATCCTTGGATACAGGAGTCTGAAACCAAAGGCATCTCAGCTTTCTGATCTGTATAAGAAAGCTGGATTCGATAATTTCATATTTATAATAACTGGAGTTCTACTCGACTAGAAGTCGAGTCTAACTGCTAAAATCAGTGAAACAGGCATAAATCATGATTCAGTAGAAAGACTGATAGAGGCAGGCCATCCATTTTAGGGCAGTAGTCGTTCTTTTGAAACGCAAGCAGCTTTTCGAAACTATGTCTCCAAAAGCAGAAACTACTGCATGTAACTGCCCTCCCATCGGGCCTTGTAACTGGAGGACACACTGTGTGCTTTACTCAGGCCCAGAAACCCGAGTTCCGGGTCAACTTTGAACTTCACTGTGTCTCGCAGCAGTCAGGTAGAGGGCTGAGAAGACCTGGGACAGTAGCAAGAGAAGAATGGGGGAGGGGTACAAAGTGGTGAAGATCATAGCTTTAACACCTGAGAACGTAGAGCACGTCAACTCAAGAAACATATTAAAACCAACGTAAGACAAATATAGAACAGATTTAGGCCAAGTAAACTGAGAAGAAACTACTAGCCTCACTGTGTGCCGGATCAGGTCTGTAGGACCCTTCTTTCTGCACATTCTCATTTTTTAACATGCTCGAGAAACCTCTTATTCTCCCTATGTCTCCAGTATTTAGCAGAGCACCTGCATTCAAGACACGTTTCTTGAACCGAAATGGCTTAATATTTATAAAACCCGACGGGGCGGGTATGGCTCTCTCCCACTGAACGCCACAGGGAACGGAGGTTCCGACAGCTCAGGGATCAGCCCGAGTTCAGGCGCTGGAGCTGTGATCTACACGCAGGTCGCGACGGCCACCGCAGGCCGACGGGGAACCTCTGCCGAGCCCTGCCACCTGGATGCAGGCGCGGTGACCACCCGCAGCGCCCGGCCGCGCTACCTGGAGCACACAGTCCGACTGCAGCAGACATGCGCCCAGGTCCTCCTTCAAGCCCGCGCACGCGCCTCCCTCTGGCTTGTCCTCGTAATAACGGGGCATGACGACGCCTCCTGCCCGCTGCAGCCTAGACCCGCTTGCTCCCCGACTGCTACCACCTAGCTGCGGGGCAAGCGACGCCCACAGCCGAAGAAACCGGAAGAGGTCGAGGTAACTTCCGGCAGGTCCCCGGCTGTAAGACGAAAGGACTACGAGTCCCGAGAGGCGCCGCGCGCGCGGCGGAAGTGGGCGTGCCTGACGTAAATGAGGCGCGCCCCCGAACGCAGGCTACGTTGCGGGAAGAGAGGTTGGCCGGGCCGCGGCTGGGCTCGGCTGCTGGGCCCGGCTGCTGGGCCGTCTTGGCGGCATAACTCAGATCTGGGTAGAGGCCACACCGGAGCCCCAGGTGAGAACAGAAGGCTTCTCCGCCCTCGCGCGACTCGTGTCTCCGCGCGGGGCCGTCTCCCTCGGCAGCTCGCTGCTGGGCGTCGCGGCGACCCGGCAGTGACCATTCCCGCGGTCGGCCCCTGGGCTTCTAGGCCCGCGGTCGAGTTGCTGGATGAAATGAGGAACTCTCACACTGGAGTGGCAGATAAAGTAATACTTTTTAATATAAGCGTGTCCGAAATATTGCGTGGAACTCGTTCTTGGCTTGTTCGAAATTAGATGCAACTGGGCGGACTGTGTTTTTATTTGCTACACCTGACAGCCGCACCCGAGGCCCCAGGCTAAAGGGGAACAGCTGGGCAGGGCGGGGCAAGGCGCCGCTGGCGTCCCGGAAGCCTGCGAAGTGGAGTGGGCGTGGGGTCGGGCGGTGACCTACCTTCACCCGCCCTCGCACCAGCTGGACTGGACGCCCATGCTCTCTTTCCTCCCGGTGGACTCTTCTGCGAGTAAAATACAGTGGAGTTTTGCTTTGTTTTTATATCACGTTCTAATGAATGAGGAGCTTGCTGGTCGTACGCTGATGGACATGTGTGAATAACATTGCTTTCTAATCGATTTGAATTAAAGGCCTAAAGGCCTGATAGTTAAAGGTTTAAAGGCCTGGTGGCTAAGAATCGGAATTTGAGGCCAGAGTTCTAATCTTGATGCCATCACAACCATGCCTATGGGTCATTTCGCCTTCATGTGCCTCTTTTCCTCCTCCTCCTCTACAAAGAGCTGCCTGGGAGGGCTGAGGACTGAGCGAAGTGAAGTGTGAGAAGCGCATGGATCGTGATTAAGTGTTGTTACACGGTTCTCAGGGCGTGGCATTGCCCTAGCAGGAACTGCAATTAGCAGTTCTCCGAGACGCCTCGGCACCTACGCGGTTCACTTTTGACCTCTGACCCGTCAGAGGGTGGAGAAAACATAAAGCGACCTCCCAGCTTAATAACTCAGAAGAGGGGTTGCTGGTAGTCAACGAGTTTCTTCAGATTATGTGTAAAAGAAATCTTTTTCGTCCATCTAGGAAGATGTTACCAAGTACTTCAGTGAATTCCTCAATGCATGGGAATGGAGTCTTGAGTTCCAGGGATGCAGCGAGACACACGGCTGGAGCAAAGCGTTACAAATACCTCAGGAGACTTTTTCGTTTTCGGCAGATGGACTTTGAGTTTGCTGCCTGGCAGATGCTCTACCTATTCACTTCCCCACAGAGGGTTTATAGAAACTTTCACTACAGGAAGCAGACAAAGGACCAGTGGGCCAGAGATGACCCTGCTTTCTTGGTCCTGTTAAGTATCTGGCTCTGTGGTAAGTATTTGTTTATTTGCCATAGAACTGAAGAACAAATTGACTATCAGAATAGGGTTGTCATTTGGAGGATCCTTTGGTATATAATGTGTTGTGGATCCAAATTTGGGGATATTTGTAACTGTTTCTTTTTCCTGAAGCCTCATTTCTCTTAAGAGATTTATTCTTCCATATCCCAAGCAGATGCCAGAGTAAATTAAATTGCTACCTCAGGACTCTGAAAAGCAGGGGAGGTTGGGGATTTAGCTCAAGTGGTGTAGAGCACTTGCCTAGCAAGCACAAGGCCCTGAGTTCAATTGAGAGCAACACCCCACCCACAAAATTAGAAAAAAAAGAAAGCAGGGGATGAGATTCACTCTTTTACCTACTGCAAACTGGTACCCAAATTCCATCTTGCTATGAAAAGGAGTCTCAAGATTGGAAATTGCACTTCATAATTAGGCAAATCCAGAGAGTTCTGATGTGAACTTGGAAACCTGCTTTTAAATTCTCTAGTAGTGTTTTGAATGAGTGCCAGTCATCTGTTAAACTGTGTAAGGTTCGAAGTGTGCAGGATGTTCTTCACCTTTACTGGATTTCAGATGTGTGAGGCCCTTCTCTATACTGCTGCTGTTCTGAATGCCATGGCCACCCATGGTGAACTACCATGGCAAGAGCCCTGTCCGTAAGCTTCATAGATCTGCACTCCAGAGTGGTTTGCATTTCTACATCAGTTACATAAAACACATTTTGGAATTTTATTTCAGTATCTGTGTGGGAATCTGGTGGCCAAGTGTATTAGCTTTGCATTGCTGGGACGAAATATCTGAGATAAACAACTTAAAAGGGGGAAATGTTTATTTCGGATTGCGGTTTCAGAGATTTCGTCCATGGTCATTGGCCTGTTGCTGTGGGCCTGTGGTGAGGCAGAACAACATGGTGGGGAGTTCGTGGTGGAACAGAGCTGTTCACCTCGTGATGGTGGGTAGCAGAGAAAGAGGGGAGGGAGTTGGGAGGAGGGTCCTGATATACCTTTCAAGGACCTAACTTCCTTCCACTAGGCCCTGCCTCCTAAAGGTTCCATCCCCTTCAGACTGGCAACCAACCCTTTAGGACATAGGCCTTCCGGAGACATTTAAGAGTCACACCATAACACCAAGGAATGTGTCCTGTACCCTAGAACCTAGCACAGTGTCTGAGTGAATCTTGTAAATCTTTCTTTCAGTGTCCACTATAGGATTTGGTTTTGTGCTGGACATGGGATTTTTTGAGACAATAAAACTTCTCCTGTGGGTTGTGTTCATAGACTGTGTGGGCGTTGGCCTTCTGATATCAACCTTAATGTGGTGAGTACCACTAACTGGTTTTTCGGGTACTGTAGCACATATATTTGTTTGCTTCAGAGGCACAGCAGCTGATGGAAACTGAAACCAAGATAAAGTAACTGAAATGATCAGGTTTGCTGCCAGAGGGTTGTAACTTGCCTTCCTATGTTGGTACCACTATCAGGAAGTACTCTTAAGGGGTGCTCTGTATTACCAATGTGGCCAATAATAGAAATAATGATTATATTAACAAAATTCCTGATTTTGCAAAAATGTTATGTGTTTATCAATTCTGTTTAAGTTGTATGATGGCACTGTTTTCTGCATTTATCAGTGGGGACAGCTTCCAGATGGAGAGAAGTGTTCTATGGTACTCAGACCCATTTAGATCTAGAGGGTTACTCTGTGGAATCTTACTTGAATCTTTGATATTAGATGAAGTACACTTGGTTCCTTCCTGCTGAGAATCTCACACACACACACACACACACACACACACACACACGGAGGTTTTATGGACACGGCTCCTGTCTTTGTCTGGGATTGACTGACCACAAGTAGTGTTCCTGGGTAAATCTCGTGTTTGGCTTTCTTCCCAGGGAGCATGCGCGTGTGTGCCGGTCTGCAGGCTGAGGGCAGTGTGTGTGGCCAGTGGTTGAGCAGGGGCAATGGTCACTGTACATCAGCATAACATAGTAGAACGTTTCAGTCCCAGAGCAGCCTGGATTCAGTTGCCAGCTCAGTCATTTTTGTAACTCTAGACTCAGTCTCCTCTTTTGTAAAATGATTGATTTTGTCAGATTTCTATAGAGCATTGTGGTATGATAAGCACCTGGCACGTGTTAAATGCTCAATATATGGTGGCTATTACTATTTTAAACAAGACTGTAACCTCTAATGATACCAACCTTTGATTATTAGCCTTTGTAACTTCTGAGTGGTAGAGTACAGGCTCCGTGTGTGCTAGGTAGTTAATGCTGTGCACCATTAACCTAAAATTAGTATTGCTAACTACTGTAAATCACATATAAATCAGGTAGCCATGGAGAAGACATAGGAAATGAAAAACTGAAGAAGTAAGGCTTTTAGAGGAGTAGTTGAGTTTGCAGCAAGCATTCTGCTAGGAATTCAGTGACTCTGGAGGCTAGAGAGTCTAAGTTGTCCTGGGGCTCAGCACCTTCAGCAGGAGTCTGTGTCAGGGCTCTTGTTAAATAGACAAGGACTCGACATACTGTTTTTGAAAATCCATGTTGTACTGTGTATCACGTGAGGAACTAGAAATAGAAACGATTCTGTGTAAATTTGATCATCTCAGGTGCCACACGAACTAACATCAGGTGGCATTTTAGGGAGGTAGAAGATCGCTGATTTTGGGCACCAGGGCGAGCAAGTGAGTGCGGTGGTGCAGAAGTACGGAGCTGCACGCTGGGTCTGGGCAGAGCTCAGACCAGAGAAGGTGGCTTTGGTGCAGTTCAGAAAACAAAACGCCGACCTGACCTAGGCTGCCTCTGTGGGCTGGAGGGAAGAGCAGCGGAGCTTGGGGACTCTGCATGCAGTGGAGGGCTTGGAGAAGGGGCTTGGTGGGCCCGCAGAAGAGCAGAGGATGCCCAAGGCAGCGGTGATGGGACAGAGGAGAGATGGCGTGAGAGCTCTGGTCACAGCAGGACACGGCAAGGGCTGGGCAGGAGGCAGCAGGGCCTGCAAGTCTGGGGCTTAGTGACTGAGCATTTGGTGCTGGGCACATAGACCCCAGGGAACTCCTGGAGTGTTAGTGGAAATGAAGGTCACAGGATGCTGAGACAGAGGACCCAAAGCCTGAGACAGCAGTGCAGGCCGAGATGGGCCCTGAGGGGCGCCACTGACGCGCATGTGCACCGGGAAGCCACAGTGGCCTGTGTGCTGTGGAAGGGATGGCCGGGGGGGCAGTCAGTAGCTGGCAGAAGGGGACTCCTGGGGAGCCGAGGACAAGCTGCTGCAGGAAGTTGTAAGTGGACACATTTGTGAGCTTCAGATGAGGATTCCACATGGGTACACGGTGTGCAGTGAGCAAGTCAAGGCAGTTAGCACTTCTGAGTCCTTAAACATTTCTGGGTTGTGTTTGTTTTGGGCAACTTTTGAACTTCTATTACTTTATAAATGTGTAATAAATTGTTGTCAGCTTCAGTCGGCCTACCATGCCATGGAAACCTAGAACTTAGTCCTCCGGGATCTGCATCTTGATACTCTTTATTCACCTTCCTCTGTTGTCCCGACCCTTCCTGCCCTCTAGGGACCACTTTTCCCTCCTCCTAGGAGGTCAGCGTTTTATCTTTCACCTCTGAAAACACAGTGCTGTCTGTGCCCAGCTCATCGCACTCATTCTCTGGATTTGTAATGGCGTGTGTTCTTGGCGGAGATAGAGCATGTTTTTTTAAGTTGCGGTGTGTCCGGGTGAAGCAGTAGTATTTTGACATTTTTAGATAACTAAATGCAGGACTGGTACTATACTATACTATGTTCTGTTTCTTTATTTTCTGTTTTTATCTCTGCCCCAGGAAGAGCATTTTTTTAATTCTATCCTTGAACTCAAATGCAATGACACATAAGGTACACTGAATTTCCCCAGATGTGTTTCCAATAAGTGATCTTTAGATTAGAAACACATCTGGATCACTCACTATTAGATCACCTAAGTGATCCTTTCTAGTTTTTCTTTAAAAAGCTGCTTTTCTGGAAATTATATTCACTCATCGCT
This sequence comes from Hystrix cristata, assembly GCA_004026905.1. Taxonomy (NCBI): domain Eukaryota; kingdom Metazoa; phylum Chordata; class Mammalia; order Rodentia; family Hystricidae; genus Hystrix; species Hystrix cristata. The sequence continues at coordinate 154,838 of PVJO010001882.1, forward strand.
GCACTGCACTGCCGGGCCAATTGTAGGGTGGTGCCGGATGCCAGAGTGACTGCCTGTGGCCACATACACCACGGCCCTTTCCTTTGTTTCAGCCTGCTCTCCTCTCCTCTCCTCACCTCTTACAGGGGTTGACGCAGGTTACAGACCTTGAATATATCTGCTGTGTATTCTTTTGGTGATGTCATTCAGTGCCCTCGTGAGATTAATTTACAAATTGAATCCAGGGCATGTGCGCTGAGCTACATTCCTGGCCCTTTTTTAAAAAATTTTGAGATGGCATCTTGCTAAGTCACTGTATTGCTCAAGCTGGGCTTCAATTTGCAGTCTTCCTGCTTCAGCCTCACAGAGTGCTGGGATCATAGCAGCTGATGAACTGCTCAGTTTTTCTCTCCAGTTTGGACCTCACCTTCGGACTATGGGCTTCATGGGCAGCTCCTTCCCCCACCCTACCAGGCACCTCCAACATAACAGGTCATTCCAAACTCCTACCCACCGATCCTCCAGAGCGGCCAGCAGGGAGACCAGGTTAGAACATCAGCCAGACACTTCTTGAAGCTCCACAGTGGCTTCTCTTCACCAGGAGTAAAAGCCAGGTCTTTAAATGGCCAGACGCCCATAATATCTGGCTCCGTTTCCTTTCTGACTACCTTTCCTGTTCTGGTTCTTGCTCACAGGCCCCTGTGCTTCCTCATCTGCCAGGCCAGGCACCACCTGGCCTTGGGGCTTTACCGTGTTACTTTATGACCATCACCTGGAAGGCTGTGTCACAGATACCTCTGACATCCAGTTATGTCCCACTTGGTCGTCTTCCCCACAGTTGAAGGCAGACATTTTTGTATTCATGTTTGCAGTATATAATTATTACATTTATGGTGGGAAGCTTGTATGTGTACATGGCACATCTTATTTTTCATTCCCTCCCCTTCCATCTCTCCCTGCTCCATCTCTTGTTCCCCTTCCCTTTTGCAAAAGCTCTATTTCCATTTTTTTCAATTCTCTTTTTGTCAGTCCCCTTTCCCTTCCTCCCCCCTCCATCTCTTGTTCCCCTTCCCATTGGAAAAAGATCTCCCTACTTCTATTACCTTTTGTTTTGCTCCTTGTTTTGGGTTTCTCCTATAAGAGAAACCATGTGTCTGACTAATTTCACTTACCATTAGAGTCTCAAGGTAAAGGTGGAGACCTCACTTTTCTCCCCTTACGAGTTAGAATGGTGTCTGGTATGTGGAAGGTAGTATTGCTGAGTCAGTTTTGTTGTATTCTGAAATGTGAATTTTGCTCTTCAGGTTCATCTCTAACAAGTACCTGGTGAAACGCCAGAGCAGAGACTATGATGTGGAGTGGGGCTACGCGTTTGATGTGCACCTGAATGCCTTTTATCCACTCCTAGTTATCCTGCATTTTATCCAGCTTTTCTTCATCAACCGTAAGTAGCAGTAACTTCTCAAAATGATGTAGATGTGTGTATAGACAGAGATTCACTGTCTGCATTTCTTTTGGCAGATGTTATCCTAACGGACACATTTATTGGCTATTTAGTTGGAAATACCTTATGGTTGATTGCGGTTGGCTATTACATCTATGTAACCTTCCTGGGATACAGTGGTGAGTATCCTTAAAAGAGTTTTGGTTGATTGAAAACCTAACAGGGAGGGGAACGCTGTAACAGTGTGCTAATGGTCTACCTGATGGGCACTGCAGGAACTATCTCATTTGATCTTCCTAACAATTTTATGATACAGATTTGTTTATTTATTCACCATTTTTCATTTGAAACTGAGACACAAAGATGAAGTAACTTGCCCAGGGTCACACAGCTAGAAAGTGGTGCATGTGCTGTATAACACTTCATAATTTCAAGGAACCACACTGAAACATACTGATTATCTCCAAGTTATGGCAGGAATCCAGGATCATTTTGCTCTCCCTTCTCCTGTGCACCTGCTCGGGTTCCATCTTACGAACAGTAGAATAGAGGGAGGAGAGGCTGGGCTCACAGGCACATGAAGCGACATGTGAAGCCTCTTGGTGACGGGCTTTTGCTCGTTTTCTTGTGATCACTGCAGTGGTTCTGTAGATGATCACAGAAGATCAAGCTTTTAGATTTGTTCTTAGATCCTGCCTTTGGTTCACCTTTCTTAATACGACTGAAGAACACGCTTATTCCTTTTAATACAAATGTGCATGTAGATATGTCTGCGTGTACACGCAGCCTTTCGTGCAACTCTGGTGGTGAGTATCCTGCTGTGAGCATGAACTGTCCTCACCTCTGGCGGCTGCTCTGGTCAGTTGTGCCCACTCCACGCCTTGGCAGGACCCCTGATCCTCCATGCTTAGTGGTTTGAGAGTCCTTTTCTAGTCCAGGGGAGAGTTGTGATTTTTTAATATTCAGGCTTCTAATGAATGCTTGGGTACTTTGAAGGAAGGGTTTTAAGTTGTGGTCAGGGCCACGCTGTAGAAGTGCAGGTTCTCTGAGTGGACTCTTGAACACGCCTACCGTGAGAGCACTTTGAGTGCAGCCTAGTCTCTACGTAGGAACCTCCCATGTGCGAAACACTTGGGTCAGAATGTGTGGAATGGGGCCCGCTAAATAACAGTGGAAAACTTGAGTGTGATGGTTTTTGCACTGGGAAATATCATCAAATGCACTGGGAAATGTGATCAAATGAGATAGTTCCTGTACTTTAAGAGGCATTGGAGGCTGGGCAGGATGGGGCACACCTGAAATCCCAGCCACTTGGGAGGCTGAGGCAGGAGGATCACTAATTTGAGCGAGCAGAATGAGCGGTGCGAATGGAGACCCCATCTCAAAATAACGAAGGGCTGGGGATGTAGCTTAGTGGCAGAGTGCTAAAAAACAAAACCAAGCTTCAGTGGCAGTTACTATCCCCCACTCCCCAACCCCTCGGCCCTAAATGAGGAGGCGGCGGCAGAAGAGCGCTGCATAACCCACGGGTGGCATCAGCCTATTCGGAAGTTGCGTCCCCCTTTGGCCCCTGTGGTTTGGTGAAGAGAGCGGTCTTGTAGAATGTTCTTTTTTAAAAAGCCTATCTTGATCTCTTTTCCAGCACTGCCATTTTTGAAAAACACAGTGATTCTCCTCTATCCATTTGCACCGCTCATTCTGTTCTACGGGCTGTCGCTTGCGTTGGGCTGGAACTTTACCCACACTCTGTGCTCCTTCTACAAGTACAGAGTGAAGTGAGAGCCCGACAGTTTCCCTCCACTGTGGCCACAAGTGCTGGAGAAGGGGGTTCCTGTAAAACTTGTAAATAAACTACCTTTGTAGATATCCTAAAGATGTAAAGTTTACAATTCAAGGGGATATATGTTAACACTATTGACAAGTGCATTCTTTAAGACTAATTAATGTACATTTCTATAATAAATATTTTTAAAATGAAA